>JAQIXG010000299.1:0-36364 GCA_034700105.1 Oconnorella tubifera
TCATATATGTCATCATATAATCACTAAAGGGATGTAATTTCTAACTGATTACATCAATTTTGCAATCGTTTAGAATTTTTGGTGATATCTTAGTTTAAGCAGCTAGAATACCACATCCAATTCTGCTTATTAGAAAGGATGCAATATGAAAGCTCTATATAAAATGAATCTCCTTGATTCATTTTTAATATTAACAGAATTATTTTTAAAATATAACAATAATATAACACAATTTTTACAAATCTTGTTAAACTCTATCATTGTATGTACCGGTGGTATTTGTACTGACATTATAATACATGTTTTAATATTTATATTTTTCAGCCACTAGTTGGTAGACCAACTAGAATTCTTCTACCATCTACTTGTCCCACCACCCCCCTTGCAACATTCAATCATTATGTACCACGGTATGCATGTATTACATTATCTTATCAGATTTATTGTAGTTCAAGAATTGTATATAACACGTTCCTGAAAGATTGAAATAACACAATAGAATTTAAATTATAATGTAAATAAATATAAGATGATTTGGGATTTCTATATTTACTATTATATTGCAATGTTTCAGATTCATCTCAAAAACAACAGATAAAGGCAAAAAGGCAATAATAAAAAGTAGCAAATTTAAGCCACAAAGATACCTCAAACAGTTAAATAAAAAAGATTTATTTTAAGTTTTTTTCTTTTAAAATATTTCAGAGAGTTAATGTTCTGTGACTATCCTTCTTCACCGGCTGAGACTTTTTTCCTACACGCCTTGCATCCTCTTCCTTGTTACAGAGTAAGAGAAAAAAAGTTTTTGCACTTTTTCTTCAATGTAGTCCTAAATATCAGATTATAGACTTTTATAACTTCTAGTATGGACACTTCGCGCTTACGAAATGCAAAAACTATACAGGAAATATTGATATTATTCTTGATTGTTATGAGTAATAACTTCTACAAAAGAACAATGATAAGTTAATTAGTATGGAATATTTAATCGGTTTTATTTTTTATACTTTCAGCCCACTGCCTTGTACAGAAGAGACACACATCGCTTTGCTCCATATTAAACTAATAGACTAAATTTAATTAATTAAAATAAATTGTACGCAGTGAATTAATTTTAGTTTTGTAAATAACTAGTCAGTACGCTTATGTATTTTCATGTGCTTTAAAAGAGTAAATGAGTAAGCCTACGACGCCGCTTTTTTAGGCTAACAATAAAATTATATATATTATATGGATTAAAAATGATTAAATTTTGTAGTTATGTCTTTATTCGTCTAAATAACACTTTATCAGTAAATAAATACCTAAATAAAAGTTAGTATAAAAAGTTAGTATTTTCATTTTATTTTGTATTGTTAAATTGAATATTGATATAAAAATATATTCACAATTTGAAGATCTTAACACTAGAAAAAACAGCATAAAAAATGTCAGTAATACAGTTTTGGAGTTTGTCAAATTTCAATGCAAACATGCATTTAAGACGTATGCTAATAGGCAAAAAACTCAACTCTTGATTTTTGAGGAAGAGTTACCCCCGCTCCTGGAAAAACCTGAAATGACGTTCCTGGATAGAACTCTACGTACAAGCTATATGCTACACTTTAGGCAGTATAGACACCAAAAATTTAATTTAATAAGAAAAAAAACGCTTATTATTACAGAAAGATGACAGAAACTATGCTACATAATAGATCATCTCAAGTCATAAGTCAACAGATAAAATATTGCAATATAAATATTTCAATATTTATTGATTTTGATAATTATTGTTGATTTACAATATATTATTAGAAACACGAAATCGGTGAAAATAATTGTCAATACATGAATACATTTTTTTTATAACCTTTTTCTTCAGTACCAAATCATAATCCCTTTATTTAAATAATTAAACTATCCTGCAATATAACTTTCTCTTTATTGGTCCAATTTTATTGTCCTTGCAGAATGTAGTCTCTTAAAATGTGTTTATTTAATTTATCGATTTTTTTTAATTTATTAAATAAATAAATAAATAAAATGAGAGATTAAATAAGTTGATTGCCTAATTAGGTAATGGGGGACTTTGCAAATAAGGCGGATAAACTGTTAAGATTTCAAAGAAAGTATCCGAAATGGACGGCCCTGTCTGTTCTAGTACTCTTACTTTCTGCCTTCTTTCCCAGGTTAGGCGAATTATTTTCTTTTTTATTTAATTTATTTATTAGATAACATTACAGGTAATTATAGGTTTAATTTCATTTATTAGGAAATCATTAGGTAATTATAATGTTAATTTAGTTTATTAGATCATTTGTCAGGTTAATATTTGATTTATCTATGTTTTAATTTGTCAAGTAATTTTGTCTCAGATTTTATTTACAGGATAATTTGCCAGGTTATTTTATCATTGAGTTTTTTATTAGGTAATTTTTAAGATTACTCAAAAAGTGCACATTACATTATCCCTAGCTATTTATGACATATATTACATACATGAGAAATCTAGTATGCTCAAATTTACAAAGACTGATAAAATAGTCATTTGAGAAGGATTAAGATTAACTCATGTGTCATTCTTTAGAATGGTAACTGAGTTAATTACATTTTTCTAAGGTAAAGATTTCTTTGTTTAAATATTGTACATATTATAAAATAATTTCTGTTGCAGTTTGTTGCTGTTTATTTTATTGGTGGTATCATTTGCTGGTGGTCTAATACTTGGCTATTTTATGCTCGAGTAAGTGATTATCCTATGTTTCTGTTTTGCAGTTTAGTTTTAGGGTTAGGATTAGTATTGAATTTGGACTATGATTTTAGTTGTATGCACTGAAACTAGTAGGAGTTTGTATCTTTAATTAATTTGTTGAATTAACTTTTATAATTATTTCTTGATATCGCCTTTCTTAAATGAACAATAATTGAAGAAAATCCAACTAATATATTTTCAATTTAAACTCTTTAATATTTTATTAGATAAAAACTTAATTTATTTTAGTGTATCTATGGTATGACTCTTAATTTTACATGATTTGAATGCTATTACAGGCCGAGTACATTATTTCCAAATCTGTTAACTTCACATATTAGAAATCATAACAAGGTTTGTACATTTTTAGCATTAGGAGACTTGTATTGATTAATTATTAGTCCTTTGCTTTTGCAGAGATGCGGTTATTACTGTTTTTCTATGTTGTCAAGTTTACAGTTTTGTTTAAATGTCTGGATCAGTAAATAAATGTATATAGTGAAGACATAGCTTGTCAGATTATTTATCTACAAAATGCAGCTAAGTTAGTATCTGTCTATGTGGCATTCTGAATGATGGACATCGCTGTCGAATTAGTTAGTTTGTAAAGGGTGTAGCAAGTCTATGAAATATTGTAAGCACTACGAGACTTGGAACTCAGGATCTGTCAGTTTAAGTCTAGTGCCCTCGCCACTTTGCCAGAAGGTTTAAGTTTGTCATGTGATATCAACTTGATTTATATGAAATAAATAAAATAAATTCTATCAATAAATATGCAAAATAAATCAAGTTAGTATTTTTATATGTCTTGAAGTACTTTTATTAATATATGAAATATTTCTGTAGCAGAAGGGCTATGATGATGAACTTACTCTTATAAAGAAGATCTGTCCTGTATGTGGCAAAAAGAAATGTCCAAGACATAGGTCTGTAATTTTAATACATTCTAATAGTTATTTTTATACTAAACATTTTTTAAATGTTATTACTAAATAGATTATTTAATCGTAGCATTATTAAAAATAGTAATGAAGGTTTATACAGATATCAGATGGAGATAAATATCATTATTTTATAGTTCTTATTAACTTGTAATATGACGGTATTTTTTGCATTTTCTATTCAAAATATGAAATTGCATTTTGTTTAAAATTGATTAAGGGCAAAGTCTTGTGAACAAAGTGCACTTCTGCAATTTGTTTAGTAAATATTGTAAAATTTATTCTTTATTTCAGCCAAGTGCTTAGATCATATTATTGATGTAATTTGCAAATTTAATTCAGTTATGTTTATTTGAATTCATTTTCATTCATTTCATTTTTATTCATTTCTATTCATCAGGCCTGAGTTGAATGTTCTTGCACTGCAGCCTTGGAAGAATCTTATGTTACCAAAAACAATCAATGACGCCTTAGAAGAAGTCAGTTAATACAGAGATTTTATTGTTTACTTATTTCAGCTTTTATCACTTTGAATAATGATTGTAGTTATTTGCTGAATTGTTTATGTGTTCTAATAGAAAAGCTAATAATTGTGAGAAAGCTTATTACCATACAAAAGAAATATTATGTATTTTCTTAACTTCAAAGTTTATTGTTTTGTAATATGTAATTAGTTAAATCATCATATTTGCATAATTTATAAATCATATTTAATTTAGTTTTTCATACAAATCTCATTTAATAAAATTCATTTTTTATTTTGCTTTTCGTTGTATATAACGGATGCAATTTTCTAATGAGATTCTTATATAAATGTTAAAGAATTACAATGTCAATTTTTTTGACTAGATATTTAAGTCAATTTACTTACTGATTTGTCTTTAAATTTATCTAATCTTAATAGATATGGGATAGTTTCTTATCCGATGTTTATTTGCTTCATTTCTTCTTTCTTTTAGTTCTTTAACTTGGTTCTAAAGGAATTCGTTTATGTCTGGTACAAGTTAGTGGCTTTTTTTTAACTAATTTTGATATTGAACTGTTATTGTAAATTAATAACTGAATTAATGTTCTGTTTGGGGTATAAATGATAGAGAATTAAATAACAATATATACTTGCTGTCAAATTCTCTTGTTTTCATAAGTAAAAGTGGTATCTAAAGTGATTAAAATGATAAAAATCTGATAAATATATATTAAATAAATATCAATAAAATGATTAAAATGATAAAAAAAGTGCTAGTTGGTATTTTTTATGAAAGTCGTAGTATTTAACTTTTGTTTTAAGTTGGAAAATTAATTTGAAAAATGAATCGATGTAGTGTTTTTATTGTAATGTTGTTTTATTGAGAATAAGCATAGATTGCAGATATGATATTTTATGGTTTTTATGAACGTTATATGCGAATTTTGAGTGTTTGATTTCAGAGGTTTAAGTGAAGATGAAGCGTTTGTTGATGAAATAAGAACAAGTCTTAGATTCATTGCATCTGTCATGTTGAGAAGATTACAAAAGGTTAATCAGTCACTTTACATTGTGAATATTATTACTTTATATTGCTACCGAATATATATTATTAGCCCGACAAAATTGAACCCGTCAGTTCATTTACTAACTATTATTCAAGCCAACCAAGTGTTTCAAAAACCTAGTATACAAATAAATCTTGAAATTTAATCCTAGTCGTAACTTTAACACGAAACTTAAAGATTCTTTGAGTTTTATGTATTGTTAGATATTATTATATATATTATATAGATATTAGTCAATAAGTATTATGTATGTTATATACTCTTAGGTTGATTTAGCAACTTTGATTACGCATAAAGTACTGAATGAAGCAATGAAGCATTTACACGTTTGTCTGAGAGCACGTAAATCAGGTTTGATGAGCACTTTCAAATGCTTCTGATGTTATGATTTCCAATTGACTCGCCTGATTAAATTTGAATAATAAAATCATATGTGTAAACACATTTTTAACGTTTTTGAAACATTTGTAGATTATATTGTCTCGTAGAATTTACTGTATATAGTAAGTGTTGGTACTTGTTGGTAGTTCTACGATTCGGCACACTACTCATATGTCTATGTCTTAGATTTTCTATATTTTGACACAGACCTTCTTTGCAGAAAATGTGATAAACTATATTGTATCAAGTTATATTTTAGTTATAGCTAGTATAATATAGTGTAAACTTACTGTTCTGTTTGTATATTATATCTTTATATGTTATATTGATAGTAAGGGTAAGAAAAGTAGTTTTGTATTTGATAACAACGCTATTTACAGAAATTAGTTTACTTGACTCTCTTTGTTTATAGTTGGAGAACTGATAGATATGTTACAAGAATTAGTGAAAACTTCACTAGATATCGAGGTGGGGGAGGAGTGACTTATTTGCGGTTATACATTGTACATACTCTGAATCCGTTTTATATACTATTTCTATACTTTTGTTATTATGTATTTTGTATATTCCACAGCCAAGTACCAGGGTTCCAGTATAGAACAAGCAGTTCTAGAAGCGTATGGACCTAACTTGCACTGCGCTGCGCATAATAGACGCGCTGAATTAGACTATCTCAAACAACTGTCCAATCAGATCTTTCCTTTTGTACTTCCTCCCCATTCCCTCATGTGCAAGTCAGTTTTGTACTCTTCTCAAGATATTTATAGATATTTTTGAAATAAAATGGCTAACAGCTGTTTTTGTTAATAATATGTTAGTTTGATAGCTGTTTTTAATAAAATGTTAGTTTGATAGCTGTTGTTGAATAAAATACCAGTTTAGTACCTGTTTTCTTTAATAAAAGTTAATTTAACAACGATGATGTCAGTCTAGCAATGAATAGATGCTGAGAGGCAAGTTTCATGAAGCTTATATATGTACAGATTATAACAATTGATATTTTCATCCAATGAAATGATGATTGCATTGTTCTTCGTCTTTGCATTCTTTATTTCAAATCTGAATAAAATTAGTTTTAATTATAAATAGTCATTGATTTAAAAATTGCATTATTTCTATTTGTGACTGAAATCCGTTATTTATAATTATTATTAATACCTGTTTATTTACAATGCAGAATAATAAACAAAAGTTTACATAGATGTCTGTATAACTATTTGTTTGTTTGTTTGTGTAGGAGTCTGTGTTCACTATTAAGAGAGATTCTATCAGGAGCAATTTTACTTCCTACAATGGATGTACTAGCTGATCCAGTTCAGTTTTTATTACAAATATATATTTTATAATATCTTATTTAATGAGCAGATTAATTGATGAAATATTTTTAATTTCTTTATTTTTTTCATATCATAGTTTAATATAGAATATGCATGCTTGTAGTAAGAGTTTAGTCTTGTCTGCAATTAGTTTCCTCTATCAGTTTTAAATGAATAATTTTGAGTAGAATACTGTTTTAGTAATTAGTACTCAGTTTTAAAACATGATTTAAATTATAAAAGTATAAATAACGAAGAGTATCCAATTTTAAAACTTTGTGTAAATATATGATATAAATTTAAAGAAAGAGTATTTAATTTCAAAATTATGCTCCATAACATTCTAACTTATAAATAATTATGATGTTGACCACTTTAAAAAATAGAAGTTTTTAAATTCTGACGAATTTTGACAGAGTCATAGAGTACATAAAGGTTAATTAAATATTTATTTATTGTTTTATTTGAAGGATAAATTGAATAATCTTTTGCTTCTATTCCTGGATAATTCTCGTGTAAGTGATATCTAATAGTCATCTGTATTCTCTATCTAAATGTCTGTCTGATGTTCTAAGCGTGTTTTTTCTGAATGCAATTATTACTAGCACTTCTTTGTGTAGCTTTTCTGTAGTAATTATTTGTAATTTAAAAGCAGTAATTTACTTGGGATGTTTGTCTTATTAATATCTTATTTATGATGTTATGCCATGTTTGTCTTATTAATGTCTTATTTATGATGTTATGCCATGTTTGTCTTATTAATGTCTTATTTATGATGTTATGCCATTTACTTTTTGAAATTGATTCATTAAATTTTTTTTATTATATTTACTATTTAATTATTATAATTCAATAATGAATAAGAAACTTGGTTGCATTTGTGTTTAATTGTTATAAATAATTTTTCTTGCATTCCCGTAATGATCTTTTTATATTCTCTAATATAAATGTCTGTAAATTATCTGTCGTTAGTCACATGAATGCAATGACCCTCCTCCTGCTCTTGTTCCTATTCTTGAAGGCTACAGTCATCCTGTCAAAAATAAAAGCCACGCGGTAAGTTGATTTTGATTAGTTGAGTTTTCTCGTTATGATCTCAATCTTTTAGATTTTACAATATATTCCAAGAATGGAATATATTTTAAATCCAGATTTTCATTTAGATAGGAGAATGATTATTACAAGTCAGGATTTCTTCAATTTTTCTGTATTATCTTAATCTAAATATTATGATATTAATTTGGTATTCAGTCTATATAGATTATGGATCTTCAAGATATGACAAGATTATGGATCTTCTATATATGATGCATATGAGTATACAAAATTTGTATACTTTTATTAGTGATGGTTGTTATTACACCCCCCCCCCCTTGTTTTTCCCTGATTTGCTTATGAGTTTGCTATGTTGTTACTTAGATGACCTCGAAGAGGAAGAGTATTTATCAGACTGTGTGTATAGAATCAAATATTTATTCTTATAGCTATCGATATTGTTTAATGAAATTATTACCTGACAGAAAACATCTACTTTGTGCTGATGAGACACTAATCAATGTGCATAAAGTTACAAGATAAACTATATAGATTATTTTATAAGTTTATTTATTGTTAGATAACATGGCGTTTGTTTACAGATTCTGCATCTGAAGTTGTCTGATATCCTTGCTGATCCTGAGATACTCTTTCCTTTCATGCAGTTTATGAAAGCTGAGGCCTCTGTCAATGTACTACAGTTCTATCTGTCTATCGGTAAGCCAGTCCATTTCTTGTTTTTTTTTCATTTAGTTTGTCAATTGACAAGACTAACACTAATTAGCATTAAATTTTAATTTGAAGGATATTAATAAACTTCTAAGTAAAGATATTAATTTATAAATATATAGTTTTTTAATACAATTTTGTGTACACATGCTAACACATAATAAAACTTTATTAACATTATCATTTATAATATAGCGATTATCTATTTATCATTCACTAATAACATTTATTAATTCTAGATAATTAATTATATTGATTATTTATTTACTATTAGATTATATATTTAGTATTAAATTAAAGTTTTGCATTATGAACACCACAATGTATAGAAGAGTTCAACAGTCGTATACTGACACCAGAGTTGAGTTCACTTGAGTTGACAGAGCTGCATCAACAGCTCAATGATCTTTATAGAATGTATATTGATCCTGTGTCTGTAGACAGTGTTAGACTTGATGAAGATATCATTTCTCAGATACAAATAAGTTAGTTTAAGTTGAATTATACGGCTTGTATATTTGAAATAATTGTACAGATTGTCTAGATTATCATTTATGGATGATGTTTAACATATCTGTTAAATAATTTAATGGATATATGTTCAATTTAATACTTCAATTTAATAATTTAATAGATAAATGTTCAAAATAATTTATTACTTCTAGTATATTTTAATATCTGTTTAATTTAATACTTCTAGTATATTAAAGATATCTGTTTAATTTAATATTTCTAAAGTATACTTTTTTTTAAGTATGTGTTATGTTAGTGAAAATGTCTGTACTAAACAGGACTTGAATCCAGGACTAGTTAATTTTATATCCTATCACTTTACTAAACCATATAAAAATTCTGGATTAGATCTTTACATGGCGATTATTATGTTATTAATCTTTATTATAAGTCATATAAGAATATATCTAGGATTTTGACATCATTGTATACTTATCCTGTTAATATTCTCATCATAATCTTTATTTTATAATTATTCTGATAGTTTGTAAAGAGTCACCAGAGAGCGTACGTAAACTGCAGACATCTACACCTTTATTTAGGTGCGCATTCAAATTTCCTTAAATACTCAATTCTTGATATAAATTATTAATATAATATGATAAATAAATCATTCAATCCTTGATATATAATATTAATATAATATGATAAATATTAAATATTATGATATTTCTTGTTTTAGTAAGTATAAATAAATACTTGTCCGTTTTTGCTAGTTGATATTATGACTATATAATTTGTTAATAATTAATCTTAGAACTTTTGCTTTATGTATGACTTCAATGATTTCATGAATCATATGAAATTTTATACGCTTGTTGTGTGCAAATTTGATTTGCTTAATTTTATATCGATGTAAAGTTTATCTTATGAATTAGTGGAAAGTCATTTGTGTAAACTAGTAGATTGTTTTTTCGCAAATGAATAGTATATTCATTTAATTTTGTAATAAACAGAGCTTATGAACACGCGTATGATTTATTAGAGAACACTTTTCTTCCTCTTTTTCATCAGAGTGATGATGTGAGTATAAGTTAAGTCTGTAAATACATTTTATTGTTATTTTAGCTGATAAGAGTTCTTGTGCTATAAAGTTTAGCTTATCTTCTAGATTATCATTCGTGAATAACATCAATGATCGTGTTAAATATCTTGCTAAGGACGCAAGTAGCGAAATATGACCTGGTACACAAAATTCAAATTCAAGGTTCTTTTATTCAGACTCTGACACTTTTAGTCACTTTGGTCTTAAGCTATATAACACTCATTAGTATGATTAATGAGAATATATTTTGTATCTTTATAATTGTAATCTTTCATTAAAGTGATAAAGTTATTACTTAAAGAAATTAAAGAAAACTTAGTCGCTTACTTATTGACTACAATATTGTATCTGATCTGATTTATTATCTGTTTTTTTCAGTACTATACAATGTTATGTGGAGAAAGACTGCCTATTAGACTACAGAGAAGTCTGTCTAAGTTAGTAGTTGCGTTTTATATAATTTTAAAGATACAGCTTTTTAAATAGACTTCATATAGGAATTGCCTTGTTTCATGATTAATCGCAGAAAGGACCTAATTTGTAGTCTAATACTTATATAGTCTAATACTAATATAGTCTAATAAGGACCTAATATGTAGTCTAAGACTTTATTACACTTTTATAATTTACACACTTGGCATAATTTTTGTTAGTGTACTATTTATCGATTTGGGAACAAAAATTTGTTTAAAGTTTGTCGTATCCTCTTACTCAGTTATTCTCAAAGGAAAATTATTGGGCATGCTAAATGTCAAGTTTTCTCTCATCAATTCATTTTACATTCTCAGTTCACAATATGTCACAAAATAGTTTTAATCGTGATGTAATATTGTGCAACTAACAAACATTTCGATTATAATATATTATTTAAAAGCTCTTCAATTTCGTCTAAGAATGCTGGTATTGCAACTCCTAATCGGTAGGAATAGTAGTTAAATTAAAGTGGTAGTTGAAGTCTTGTAAATGTCAGTATAGATGGTGTCATTCAGTGATTTAGTTTGATTCTTTGTTAGATTTACTGTCCTGTTGTTGAAAGCTGTTGTTACGAATAGTTCATTATTATTTGTCATATTATAATTAAAACTAAGGGTTGTTGATTATTATGCTTAGTAATTATTTCGCTTATGATTTAGTATAGAATATGGTTAATTGGAAATGGAATTCTCCATTAGATTGTCTGTTGATTAAAAATTATTTTAGTACGTAATCAAAGTATTTAATGTAACAAATCTTATATATTCTAGAACAGCATTGAGCATACATTCAACATTATCTATTGATATTAATATGTAATAACATTCGATGAAATCTGATGAAGACAGTAGAATTTAAATTTTAAATTTGATTTAAATTGACATTTTCCAGAATGAGTAAACTTGTGTTATAAGGCAATTGTTTAATCTCGGTTAACCTAGATATTTTATTTATTAGTTCGTATTATTATACTGATCAGTGTTGTATGGTTTATTGTCATGCGCAATATGCAGCACTATTGTATGGTTGATTTTTATGACATTGTCAATTTGTGACAAATAAATGTAATTTAGCTAATAAATTAATCATAAATAATTTGAGGAGTATAATATTAAATATTTCATGATCAGATTTTTATGTGATTACAAGATTCTTCATTGTGGTCTCATTTGTTTACAATTAATAACTTTATAATGAACACTGCATCATTTATAAATAAAAGCAACTATTATTGAAATCCATGAAAAATCTTTAGAATGCTTAACCTAACCCTAACTTAAACCTAATTCTAATTTTAATCTTATCCTTAACTTTATTGCGTATTGTAAATCTTAACCAAACAAAAAGCAACAGAAAACATAAGACTATTCACTATGGGATATCGAACCCGCAGTCTTTGGTTCAACAGCCCCCAATAGTTCTGTCCTTCCACTAGACACTAGACCTTTCACTAGATCAAACACTCTTTGCTCTAGTTTGATGCAAAGTTTTGTTGGTAATGAAAACTACTTTTTAGAGTTTAAGCACTAAAGCTGCAGCTAAAAGTAAAGTTTATTTAATCTTTGCACAATTTTGAATGCTCTAAATTTTTTTTGTAATTTATCTATTTTGCTTTGTTTAAACTTTCTTGACGTTTTCTTACTAATGTATTCTTTGTTGCAAAAGTACATAAATAAAACAGTACAAATGTGTGATTTTGTCAAATATTTAGTGAAGTGTTCTTCTGTTAGATCGGTGAAACGAACAACGGATGCTTTTGCTCTGTCACGAATCAGCAGTCGTATCAAATTAGTTTTTAAAAGTAACGCAGGTGATACCTCTTTTTTAAGCAATCTTTTTTATATATAGTACAATATTATATGTAATTAAATACTTGCCGATTTTTTTTAGATTGTTCTTATTTCGATATAGTGAAATTTCATTAAGGTTTTTTAAATTAATTGCTATTTTCTGTTAGTATCATTGTACTTATAAACTATCTTGAACATTTTGCAAATGTTTTTCATCTAACTATTTAAATAATATTAATCTTCTACATTTTTAAGTAAATTGCATCAGTATCATAATTATTCTTAGCATCTTTTTCCTATTTATCCTAAAGAAATATGATTGAGTTTGATTTAGTAGTAGATTTTAAGTATTGTTACTGAAATGAAATATATTAAAGGTTGATAACCAGTATTTTTGATCTGTAGGTAATGATTTTTTGATTGCAGTTTTTTTCATTACTTTATGTTTGCGCATAATTTTCGCAGTACCTTTAGCAATTCTGATGTTACATTAGCTAATGTAACATTAGCTGTAACATCTTGTTAAATGGTGCAGCAAGTTTGTGAAATATTTAATGTCGAATCTGGGACATTTATATTTCTCATCCATTGTTGTAACCACTCCATAAATGCTACTATTTACGTCTTAGTAAAAATTTAGCTTTTTCAGTCTTTATCTCTATTCATAAAATCAATAAATTTTTAATTCAATTATACAAGGAATTGTAATGATAGAGTAAAGTTATTTTATTTTTTTAGTTGAAGGAAGACCTTTATGCGATGATATCGAGTATGCTGTTGAAGATGCTGATTTCACCTCAGTGGTACTTATTGAAATGATTTTTATCATTTTTTATCATTTTTATCCTAGTAATTTTTTTATTTAACTGCAATAATTTAATATTCTTTAAAGATAGCACAAATTAGTTTTGTTTAATTGATTCTTTTAATCTAGTTATATGAGATTGATGTTATTGCTAAGTGTGAACTAACTCGATTTAGTTTTACAACTTTTTGTTGCAAACCATGAAATGCATGATTTACTTGTTATAGTTTAGATTTAGTAGCAATTTTAGATTATTTACTTTAAAACATAGCTATTTGCTACATTTATCTGTATCATAATAGATTGTAATTAATTTGACTGGTTTTTTGATTGTTTTTATTCAAATTCTTGACTTAGCATTTGGTCCAATTCTTAAATCTGTAGGTTACAGCTACATTTTGTAATGTAATTTTATATAAAATTTATTTCTTTATTTCAAATGTTCTATAGTAAAAATGGTATTGATTTTTATTGCTAGTATTGTGTAAATAACAATGAAAACTAGTATCACTTTGTTTTAATTTTACTTAGACTTATATCAAGAACAGATTTATTTTGCTAATATTTGTTCCATTATATCAATTTCAATTTATTTTGGTTAAAAAGTTATTTAATTGCTAAAAATGATAATTTTTTTATATGTTAATCATATGTATGTCATTACAGTTAATGAAATTAGTTTAATTTTAATTTGGTTAACATACATTAAATAAAAGGTCACAGATTTAAATTTGACTACACAGTTAAGTTTTATATTGGAGATGGTAAATAAAACATTTTGCTTTAAATTAACTTTATATTTATTGGTTAGTTTTATTCTTTTTTATTAAATCAAATTTGTTTTATGATTAACGTTTTGTTAAGAATGATAGTTTTACTAACTTATTCTGTTTAGAAACACGAATTGCTTCCGACTTCCAATCAATTGCATGCGGTATGTTATATAGTCAACATCTTACCTCTTATGATTTATGTATGCTTTCTGTTTTATACCTTGATATAGCACATACTTTTATTTGTACTTTCTCTTTATTTTCAAAGTGTCTGAATTTAAATTATCAAATGTATTTGGTGATAGTGTTAATTCTACAACTGTTTATGATGTGAGGAGGCAGAAGGGCTTGAACGTGGCCAAAATAGTTTACATTAAAAATTACAAATTTTTGAGTATCCTCAAATTCATAAATTCTAAATAACGCTTCTAATATTATAAAAAAAATGTAAATTCTAAATGACTCCTGTAATAATCTGAAAAATTGTAAAAATTCTAAATAAATTTAGTAATATTCTGTCAAATGAATTTAAAGTTTGGTATCTGTAGGAAAATATTTTCCTAGATGTGTAAAAGATCATTCTTCCCATATTTATTATACATAATATAGGACAATGATTATTACTAAATTTTTTTCACATGTTAAATTATTCAATTTTAATATAAAAAGAATATGAAAAGTTGTCCCTTATGATTTATATATAATATTCACCAAATGTCTTGGTTAGGTTTTTATAATTTTATTTTTGATAATGGTAATTGTAACGTGTTTTAAAGAATCATTATGCAAATAAAATAGCATACTGAAAATAAATAATACAGTAATATTTAAAAATTGTAATCGTATGATATATTTATTATGTGTGTATTTTAGTAATAATAAAATTTCAATTCCAAGGTGGATGATGATATTTTCATTTGCTGCCAAATTATTTTTATCTTCGATGCTCTTTGAACATTTAGATGCAAAATAGAATTTGTAAATTTTTAATAATCTCTGTTATTTTACAGTAATACAGTAGCATGTCTTTTATAAGTTTTTAGTGTGTATTAGTTCATGTAATCTCAATCGAGATTTATATTTAAATTGGACGTTATCTATGACTTTTGGACTCTTTTTAAAATGTGACATTCAATAAAAAAACATAAGAATACTATTATCAGTAATTGGTCTCTAATAAGAATAAAGAATAATATCTATAAATACAATCTTTTAGTAGTATTCATTAAAAAGAAAGTGAATTAAATCTTAATTTAAATGTTTACGTAATTTTGATGACGTAGGAAAATGCCATCAGTTCCGGTCGGTTGATATCCATTGACGCGCCACTACGTAATCTCAGCTCATGGAGAGTATCCATACCAGAGGTCCAACTAAAACCCGACCCAGACAATACAAAGAGAACAATCTTTGTCTTTGTCATCGACATCAGACGAGTGGACATCATGGAAAGTATGTCGTAGTATGTAGAAATTAGTTCACATTGTGTTATGTAGGTCACATAATGTGTAGAATGGTTTGCTGTATAGAAAGTCTGTCTCTAGATTGTAGGTTTCACAGTGAAATGATACGGGTAGGTATCAATGGTAGGTTTAGTTTCACTGTCAGGTAGAGAAGTTCTATTTATTTTCTGCTTTGACACCTTTTTATGACAAATTTGCTTGAACTTTGGTAATAGCTGATTAGTGCTATTTATTTGTCTAATTGTGTAGATTTGTCTATTTATGAAATTAATTTCTCTTTCAAGTTGATTTCATGCTTTTTGTACTATAGATTTGTTTGTTTAATGTTTCATGCAAATCCAATTTAATGATAATTGAATTTGATAACTGATTTCACGCTGAGTTCGTTTCATTTCTCATTTTATTCATTATTTTACTTTAAAAAATTCTGCATTCTTCAATTTATTGTACTATTGATATATTTTAATATATTTAATTGGTTTAGTTTTTGAAAAATTTTGCTTTAAAATAAAAATGTATAGTTTTACATTAGTTACGTTATGCTAATAGCATATTATGAATGCATTTATTTTCTTTTTATTTTATTAGTATAATAAAGTATTCATAGATAATAGTTTTTTGTTTTTATATTAATTATAGATGTTAAATGTATCAATTAAAAACTTGTTAGATATAATATGGAAATCTAATTTTCATATAAAGGGGGTGATTTTCAAAATATACTTAATACCTTCAAACTGAACATCTGTACTTTGTTCACTAGCTGCAAGTGCAGACAATTCTATTTATTTGGACTGAGAGTATTTTTGTTGCAAAGTATAAATTATTTACTAAATCTAAATTTATATCTAAATTTCTACTTGAAAAAATTGCTTTTCTTGTAAAATTAAAGTTTTTGAATCTAATATAATTTTTTTATATAAATTCTATATGAAATTCAGGAATATTTTTATTATGTTTAATTAGTATATAGATGCTATGATTTAATAATGATTGATTCTTTCATTTATTTTATTGAATAATTCTAAATTAAATAATGATTTATATGAAACATTATGCAGTATGAAAATATTTTATAGGATAACTGCATAATATTATATATAGAGTTTACTATACTGCTTATGTAATAAACGTAAGTCTATAAATTCACACTATGTAAACATTCATGGTGTACATAATATTATATTTTATTATGTAAACTGCATATTTTCCACCCTATATTTTAAGTATCAATTGCTTTGATTTTCCTTCTAATTGATTATTGACATTTAATTCTTGAAACCTTGTTTTCGTGATTAGTGAATCTTTTGTTATAATAATTACTTATTAAGTTGTTCCTTGCTTGCTGTTAATTGGTCAATTGATTTGTGCACTGAACAGAAATGCGACAGAAGCAGCTGCAGCAGTTGCAGCAGCTTCCATTACAGGAGCAGCTGCAACAATTGCAGCAGTTATCACAGCAACAGCTGCTGCAACAGCAACAAGGCTATGATGCTAATGGTAAGTCTGCTGCTAGCAATGATAGACTTTTTACGAAATAGACCATTTTTTAAATCATTCTTTTTTGTTTCTTAGATGAGTATGGGAGGTGTTTTCATGCAGCTGTCCTTTTGCATTGAAATATATAAAGAAACATTTTTTTCAAGTGAACAAAAGTTTTACAGTAAGGAATCCTTTTGCGGTTTTGACTGAAATAATATATTCATGATTTAGTTATTATTCACTGTTCAACACATTCGCAGCAGTGATTCTCTCATGCCATCTAATAACGTTTACATAGATCATTCCTCCATGAATGATATAGAAAGATGAAAATGTGAAGTGGCTAGTGATATATATAGATGAAGCAAGACAATAAATTGACGATTTTTATGGAGAATTTATACAAAATGTTCATATATTTAAATAAAGTTGAGCAATTCTTTAACATACGCATGGATGCTATATATTTAACGTGGTAATACTGTATTTTAGCTGATAATGAATTACATTTAAGTCTTGTATTTGTATTATTGCTTATAATCTGGGCAGCAGCAAACTAGTGAAAACGGTGTATTTAGAAATATTTGATTATTTATTTTTAAAAGTTATTTTAGATTCAAATATGTTCTATACATTGAAAGCATTTCTAATATATATACTGCTTTTGTTATTTTGCATGCGTCTGGTACCTTGGCTAATCCTTTTCAATATAAAATATTTAACTGTAATAAGGTTTCAATTTGCATGCAGTACATTTATACATACTCTTTGATTTATGAATATTTGAGATCTATAATCAGACACCTTTGTGATTTTGAAATTTAAAAAAATATTATTTTGACTCAATAGCTGTGTTAGTTAATTAATTAAATTATTGAAAATAAATAAATCTGATATCTGTATAAGAGATATTAAATGTTCATCAATAGAAAATCATTGATAAATAAACTGTATCTATTCATATACTGTTTTAATTTAATAGGGAAACTGCTAGTTGGGTTTTTCTCAATCTGATCTTGTTAATTCAAATAGATTGTCATATTTACCCCTTTTTCAGACTTTTTATATTAACTTTTATATCAATTAATATATAAGTTGATAATATTGATATTTGTATCAATTTATTTTAATAAATTACGTATAGTTTACATAAATGTTTGTATAATAACGTATTGTCTGTTGTCATTCACTGCATTTGGTCGATACTTTTATATTTAGGCTGAGTAATCCTTGTTTGCGGCATCGTGTATACTTTGAATGTTATACTATAAAATCCATGCCTGCTTTTTTCTATTTTTAATATTAAATGGAAAGTAAAAAATCCTTTCTGTTCTAATTTGCTTTTTATTCCAGCAATTCCTTACTTTTTCTATTTTTACTATTTCACTTTCCACTTTAAAATTATTTATTTTGAGAATCATAGACATCGTAATTTATTGAAAAGATCAGGCTCTTATAGAGAGATTTAATCTTTTTTCCAAAAAAAGCTATAGATGAAACTTATATCTCATATTAGGCTATTATCATTTAAATGTAGTCTTGTATTTGTAGTCATGTCTTGTATTTGTAGTCATGTCTTGTATTTGTAGTCATGTCTGTATACCTTTTTTACAGCACTTAATGTCTGCATAAATAGTTATTCTACTTTTGATTGTTTACATATTTTAGATGTATCTTGTATGTTCATTTTACAGCTCTTTAATAAAAAATACATTAATCCTTTAGATAAATACTAATATTAATACTAATACTGAACATATTCTTTGTGTTGTTGAAATTTTGTTTGCTCGAATTTATTGAATAATTTTTATACTTTGGCTCCCCTTGGCCACCTTTGCAACTTGTTAATTTTTTGTTTTTTTTTCTCAAAATTTACCATCTCGTAGTATTAGTTTTTCTTTAATCATAGTCATCTTATGAGCATAATAAAACATAAAAATAATTGAGCAAAAACAAACAAAATTCTTTATCATTGATAGCGCAGTGATATTGTTTTTCATCTACGATATAAGTAATGTTAGATAGTTTTATATTATTCTATTTTACTTTCAATTTATCTTGCAGGTGAAGATGAGTTGTCTAATTGGAGAATTGATAGGTTTGTTTTGATGTATTGTTTCCGCTTGATTTTAAGTTTGTATTAAATCTAATATTTTCATTACTTTACTTTGATTGTGTCATCATATTATTTTTATCTTTACTAGATATTGTTTATTAGATGTTGTTTGTTTGAAGCTATTCTAATGCAAGCTAGGTTTCAACTCTTAAATATTCTTCTAATTGTAATGAATTTCAAATAGAGGGATATTTAATGATTTCAATATGTTGACAATATATATAACAACTTGTTTCATTTTTTGAAAGTTTACACTTTTACTCGGTGGCGACTGTATTGTAATTTTATTCTTTGGTTTATTAGTTAATGTATTACCAATAGCTTTAATCAGTAGTATGTAAAGATATTTTGTCTATGTTCCTCTTTGTCATAGACTTTTGATTTGCATATTTCAAATTATGTTACATGTTCTGATGTTGCAGAAAGTATCATGAGTTTTATGTTCTTGACCAGAAGCTTGCTGAATTCCACGGTCGTTTCTTTACTTTTCTTTTCTATGATATTATACTTGACAAGAAAATTTCTATGATATTATCTTTTACAAAATAAATATTTTACATATAAGAATTATCGTGTTTTTTAGAACCAATTGAAATTGTTTTTGATCATTAAAATTAAAATCTTTTTCAGTATAAAATCTTGAATGTTCAATAAGTACAATTGATATCACTTTTACTACGACATTGAATTATTTAAGTTTGTTACTGATTTGTTTGATTTTATGCGTTTAATTTCTTATATTCTTTTCTGATTAATTTAATTTGATGTACAGGGGAATTTGAAGATTTGATTCTACCGCCTAAGAAAACGTTTCTACCTAGAAACAAAGCTTTTTTTGAATCTCAACGAGATAGTTTTGAAACTTATCTACAGGTTCCATTTATCTTTTAATATAAATTTAATAATTTAAACATAATACTCCAGTAAACATAATTTATCAGTAGTAAACACAAAAATAAATAAATAATAAATGACTTATGAAATTTTAGTTGTCATAAATCTACAGTGTAACCTGGATCTAAGATTTTATACTTTTTAGTTTATGGTAAGAATGAATTTTATAAGATGTGATCAAAAACGGTCACAAAAATAATTAAGCGAAGTGATATTTAGGTGAATTATTTTACAATATCATACTTGTATCTTTCAGAAACTTCTTACAAAACCAGTATTACGAGGCAGTGAACTGGTCTATAGCTTTCTAACTTCAGAGCAAGAATTTACAACAGGATTTCTCGATGTAAATCTTGGTGAGAAGCATGAGTGACTACTTGTTTTTATTCTTTTATAAAAGTTCATTTATTATGAATGTTGATGATTTTTACAGTATGCAATACTCAGACTGAATATGTCAAAGCTCTTTGGTGAAGTAGTTGGAGCAGTGAAAATGGAACTGATGGGTCCAAGTTATATTGCAAATAATAAATAAAAATTTAATTTATTGTCAATGGAAAAGTTTTGTTAATTGCTTCAGGAAAGAAAGTAAAAAGTGGTGCACTGAAGCTAGTCAAAGAGGTTTCATCTTGTTTTCTA
This sequence comes from Oconnorella tubifera, assembly GCA_034700105.1. Lineage (NCBI taxonomy): Eukaryota > Metazoa > Annelida > Clitellata > Enchytraeida > Enchytraeidae > Oconnorella > Oconnorella tubifera. The sequence continues at coordinate 20,661 of JAQIXG010000299.1, forward strand.
TATTAGTTCTACATCAGTTTGTGTTGAAATTTTATTTCGTATTTTTTATTTGCATAAGATTTTTATAATAAAAATCGCTCAAAGATACATTATCCAAACAAATCGACCCACCATTAATTTATTTAGTAACCATAACTCAAACCGTGCTAAACTTAACCCGAAATCTAATCCTAATCCTAACTTCAATCCGAAAATTAACCTTAACTCCAATTTTAACTCTAAAAATTAGCAATTGAGGCCGATTGACTGATCAAGGATTGTTGTAAATAATTTTATTATAACATTTCAAATTTGTAAATATAGATTTGATTTATTACAGAGAGGTCAGCATTTGGATCCATTTCTTAAGTCTCTGCTTGTTTCAACTGAAAGTGCAAAAGCTAGACCATCGTATGTATAATCTTTTCTTTCGAAATTTATTATAATTTAACATTCATGTTGTTGTGAAGATATTTATCAGTGATAAAACTGCAGAAATTGGCAGCAGCATGTTAAAGGGGGCAGCAAGTAACTGTTGAGATATAATAACGAATTTCTGGTCGCTAAATTAAACAGTTTGTTATAAGATGCAGCTAGTAACAATTTTTAGATTTGGCTTTGAATCTAATTTTGCAATTCATGATAATATTCTAAAATGTATCAATGACTGAAATGATTGCTTATAAAGTTGAAATCTAAAGTTCTATTATATTTTAATGTTGAACCATTCAGCCTTTGTACTATTTGAGGTAAGCGGTATTGATTTTAGTAGTTGAAGAGCATAATTAAAATTATTTATAACTTACATTATTTACAAAGCATCCCAAATTCTTAATTATATCTGAACTATTCGTTATTAATATAAGTATTTGTGTTATATTGATAATATTAAAGAAGATATATTTTGTTGCAGTAATTGGCAAGAAAGAGATGCGGATACAATTTCAATTTCCAGTGAAAAGGCATTTTTATTTGATTCTTTAATAAAGTTAAGATTAAGCGTTCGGTGCGAAAATTATATAATGTAAAGTTAAATAAATGTTTATTTATATACGAATATATTTTCCTGTATATACTTATTTATTTTTAAAATACCACATTATTCCACAATGCGGTATTTTAATTTTTTATTCGTTGCTACAAAGAATTTATCTTAGAACTTATTTCTTTTATTATAAATTCTAGATTCAGTGCTAATATAAATAGCAAAAATGTTATTATTTTTGACAAAATGTACTTTTTAAATGCAGATGTGTAACGCATTGTATAACAACAATGCAGACATAGACCTGCAGCCCCCCCTTGTTGCCCCCTTGTCACCTGATCAATGCATCAACCCTTCACTCGTAAATGAAACGTCTGTCGAGCATCTCACCAGTATCTTTGACACCATCTTTTATCTCGGTATAATGCCAATTGACTGTGAATGTTAATATTATATTAATACGTTACATTTCTATTCAAATAGTTTACAAAAATACTTTCCTTGTACACTGTTATATAATGTCATTTCTGGATGATTTGACAGTTTATAAATGTTATCATGTTTTCAACGTTTTTATAGAATAGCATGAACATGAAACTACTGTTTTAATTGATCAAAATTTGATTCATATTCCCTTATATCAGGGTTCTTCTTTCGAAATGGTTTCATCAAGTTTTAGTTGTCCTAAAGAATATGAAGTTAGTTAAGTAGCAAATAAGTTTATAATGTTAATTATATGCTGTAAATTTAGTAATTCTGTTTTATGTTCTGTTTTGTGTTGAATGTAACAGCTCTACATGTCTATCTCGCTCCAGTGTGGTTGTTAAGACTTTTAATGATGATAAGAATACTACTACGCAACACGATAGACTCGTATTTAGACTGGTACTTGGGCAATCGTTTAGAACGCGTTCTGAGAGAACAGCGCATTGTCAAGATCATTCATTTACTGCGAGGTGAATGATGAGTTAATAGATAGGAGTGAATAGAAAGTAGATAGTGAATCTTGTACTTTATACACACTGTAGTAATGTGCATACTTAATTTTGCAATGACCAGAACTTCTGTACTCAATTTTTAAATGTAACTGAAGTACTGGCATTTAAAACAAAGTATTTATTTACAATAAAGCATATATTTTAAAACAAAGCTTATATATTTAAAATAAGCATATATATATATAAAACACAGCATCAATTTAAGACAAAGTCTGATTTTTTAACTGTTAAGATATCTTTTTGCGTTGACTTTGATAGCTTTGCTTCAACTCTCTATATATTCTTCTGATGCTTTGAATAATAAATGTTAGCATTAGTAATAAAGCAATATTAGTTTGAAGCTTATAAAATAATTTTGTTTTCTTTTGTGATTGCTGTAAGAGCCAATCTTATAAGTATATATTTTTAAATAACTATTTCTTCTCTTCTATATTGAGTTCTATAGATTGTATATCTTGTTTTCTCTGTCAAATTTGGTCAGTACTAGATTCACATTTAATATAAGGAAGCTAGAATATTTATAATTATCTATCTTCTATCTTGTGTTTCAGATGCACTTTTTTATGATAATGATCCTCCAAGGTAAAAACTGAATTTGATTTCTTTATAAATTTGATTGAACTTGGAACATGAGTTTGGTTAAGTTAACATATAGTCCTTGAATATCTTTGAAGTCATAGTTGTAGTTTTAAGCTTTTTGCTGAAGGGTACAACAAAGCGGTGACAATTTGTGAATCACACAAAGCTTGAACCTGTGATTCTTTGGTTTAAAGTCATAAATGCTAAGCATTTTGCGCAAAAAAAATATATAAATAGGTTCATTGCTCACCTTTTACTTATTTTATTGAATAAATTTTTTATTCATTTAATGTTATAATTACATCACAGTATGTAGTTGATTCTATTTAAATTGAACTAATTTTATATTAGTTTCATTTTAATTGGCTATTGTGTAGAAAACTTAAGTACAATTTAAATGTAATATTAATAACTTTAAATCTGTTTAAATCTTAAAATCTATTCTTCATATCATAGAACTGAAGAAGATAAAAAGTTGCGACATGATACAGCGTTGCAAGAACTTTCTGATTATATACCACGTTAGTTTTTTTCTTATATTTGTTTTACAAGTTAATCCTGACCCGCAAGTCTTCATTAGAATACTTTGAGAAATTTAAGAGCACAAATAAACTAATATGATCTTGAAATGCATATCATGTATTGTTTATAAAAATGCATTTATTATTGTAAGTTAATTTGATGTTGATGTCTAGATTGTTATTTAACATGCCAGAATGTAGCTTTTGTATTAAGCGCCTTGCTAAAATTACATGCTCACTTCAAATATATTTATAGATTTTTGTTAATATAAATGATTTTGAGCTTATTATCTAGGAATGATTGTGTTGCTATTTAGGGGTATTTGTTCAGTCAGTTGGTCTGGCTAATCATAAAGCCGGAACCGAGTTAGTATTTGAGTTATTACAGCAACCAACATTAAATAAACAGGTCATCTTTGTTCTTTTTTATTTTGTATCCTGGTTTAATGTTCAGATATAATAACTAAGATAGTGTATTTTATTTCATGTTTGTGTAAAAGATGCCTTTCCCAAGTTATAACAGGGCAGTAAAAGTTTTAAATCAGCTTGGCTCTGGGTCTGTGATTTCCAATGTCAAGTTTTTGTAATTTTTTATCATCTGTTTTGGAAAGGTTTCTGAACTTCAGATTGGATGTCTTTTTAAAATTTCTACAGTCATCGTGAACTTCAAAATGGTAGTTTGAAATTTTCTACTAATGTCAATTCAGTGCATTTTTAATTTGGAAATAACATTTTTATAACAGAAAATACCTTTATAAGAGTGAAATGTGAGAATATTTAATTATAATGTTACAATCGCTTAGTTTTATGTGTTACATCAGTCTTTAACTATTCAATATATTGCTTTATTTTACAGCTTTCCTATGTTTTATTGGATCATGTTGTTGAACACCTTTTTCCTGAACTAATCACATCTGAAGAGACTGAATTATTTACAAATGCTGCTTCCATTAACGTTTAATTGTCATTCGAGCTATAATTCCAAAGTGGTATCAATGCAAATAGTTATGTTTTTAACGGATTCTAATTCCATATGATTTCTTCACATATGCGATTCTGAATGTTCTTTGTGTCCCAAAAATTACAAATAATTATGACGCCGCTCATGAATTATAATCATGATCAGTATAATGTAGTTTTGATTTCTCGAGGCTAATGGTGAAGTCGTATTGATTAGAGTCTTAAAAGAACAGTGTTATTTAAAAGAAGAGCGTCATTTTGATTTACATGTTAGTCGACAAGCTAACATTCTTCAAAGAATAAAGTAAAAAAACTAATAATTATTTCTTTAATAGTAGCAGCGGTATATTTGATGCAGATATGAAAAAAGATCTAATCATTGACTAAGACATAAAAGACGATATGATGAATATTTGCATTTATAAAAAATGGCTTCATGTCATTAATTATAATTAATTAATTAAATCTTTCATGTAGTCAGCCTATTATTAACGTCAGTTAGAAGTGCAAATGTTGCTGATTAGGTTATCGTCTGCTGTCCATTTAATGTTTTTCAAATCGCTTGTTGTTATTAGTCTGGTTGTTCTTAAAATGAATCTCTTCTATCGAATTACTAAGACAGTCAAATTAATTACAATTCTGGAGAGTAGAATGTATTTGTCACTTCTGTGAATTAAAACTTTATTTATATGTAATGCAGTAGCTTAATTAGAAAATTGTGAATTAATAGAACAATTTAACTTCAATTAATGTAATGCATATGAATAATATACAGTCAACTCTATTGTTTCATTTTGGGATTAAAAATTGGTTCATGCTTTACGCATGTTTCTCACATTAAGGAACTTTATTGAATGCACTAGTAAGAGTCAAGTATTCTTATTGTCATTATCCAACTATTAATTAATTAAAATCTTTGTATTATAATAAGAATTTTATTATTGACTCTGTTTTGAAGTATAGTAGTGCATTTGACTCAGTCAGCTAACGCAATTGTTACATTGATGATAATTATATAAATATGAACGTAGATGATCATGCCTTTTGCTAAATCAGAATAAAACTGTGAATCAATGTACATTGATTTCTATTAAACAGCATATTTTTTCACATAGTTAAATATATCGAGTTAAACTAAATGGTGATAATTTAATGAAACTATTCCATTTGATTGCTTTATGTTATGTTTTTTGTTTTTCTTTAACTGCATATTTTGGTTTCGGGATCAAATCTAAACTTACTTTTATCTTGTACTAGTTAAAGCGAATACTTTAATGTAAAGTATTCACTTTTAGTGTAATTGTACACTAAAAGTGAATACTTCGATACAATTACACTTTTAATGTAATTGTATCGAAGTCCAAATTGATGTTCGATTGTATTTAATAACACGGTTTTTGGTAATTAAAACTAGATAGTTACCTCTTTGAAACTTTATTTGTCAAAGAATTAAATAAATTTTATTTAGTAAAAAACATTGTATTGTGTTTGATATAAGTGTTGTATATAACATAAATTTTAAAGAAACTATTTTGTGCTTCTATATATTGTGATTTAATCTGTAATCGTGTTAACGCTAATATGGTAAGTTTCACTTACAAGTGAATTCTCAAACAAAGTTGGTTAATTTATACCCAAGTTAGTGCATCAATTTATCACTATGTTTTGTATTGGTTGTTATTCCTAAACTAAATGTTAATTTGAAATTTATATTTACGAAATTATTGGTTAGGCACCGAATTATTACTGAAAATATTTTCACGATTATTTTATTTCTTATTATGTAACGTTTCTATCTTATTCGAGTAACTGTTTTTAAATGAATTTAATTTTAAATTTAGTATTAGCAGATCACAAGAGGTATATACTTATAACCAAGGATAAGATTCTACACCACAGCATTGAGTGTCTAAATGTTTCTTGCATGTTATTGTTCAATGAACTATTTATAAAATGAAATAGATGAAATATACAAAGTAAATGAAGTTTTCTTGAAAGTGATTGTAAATTATTATTGTTTTTACGCTGGTAACAATAAAATATTTGGCTTATACAATAAAGTATTTGAGATCCTAAATTCAGGTGATTCAGCATAGAATATATAGGATATAGAATGTAGTCTGTATAAAATTACTTGCTTTGTTTAACAAGAAAAAAGCTAAATATATGTTTCAGCTTGATGTCAAAAATATACTTATAATAATTAATGAACGACACAACGCACACAATTTTCAAAACAATAATTATAATCAAAACTGTAAATAACATGTCAATTGGATAAATAATTAAAGGCACATCATTTGTCAATAAACAGAACTGTAAAGCGATTATAATACAACATACTACACTGTACTACACCATACCACACAGTATCTGTGATTTCTTCGCAAATGTTCGGAGTCACAAAAACAAAAACTAATTTTAGCATACTGCAAAGTCACTTAACTAGGGACATACAATACTACAGACTACAAAAAGGAATAACATTTTATCATTCACAACGTAATTAAGAGAAACAAGTGTAGTATGATTATACAAGCTCTTTTGTCCAAGTAAACTCCGTTTACCGTCTTAAATCTTTACAGATTGAAAATCTATGCACATTGACAATCAGCAATTGTAACAAAATTAGTTGTTTTGGTAAAGTGCAAACTAAATAAATTGCTCACAGAATTTATAGCAGTCACTTAGTACTACCTATAATAATGAAATCGATCCAATTAAATTAATAAATTACAATTAGCTAATTATATAGCAAGCCTATTAAGATACTGATATAACGATGTTAAATAAGTGCATCATCATCTTAAATTTCAATGTCTATATGAAATAATATTTGATCAATCTTAAATTTAAATATATTGATGAAAAAAATCAATTTTATTCATTAACTAGTTCTATATAAATTAATAAATTAAACAGTAATTTAATTATATTCATATTTAGCAACTCATTTTAAATGACTTAACACATTAAATATACCCTTTATAAAATTATAATATAAATATTTGGTAATGAAAAAGATGACCAATAGCAAATTAAAAAGTATTCAAATATCCAACAAAAATTACAATTTTTTCCTATTGTATCCATGTAGGGTACAATTCAATGTAATATCTTTTTCTTTAAGAAACAAGTTCTTAATAAAGCATACAATGAAAATAAATATAAATAGCAACTTCGTCAAATAAATAGATACGTAATAAGACTATTGTGAGAAATCAAGAGTATTGCTGAAACAAAACCGCTCTAAATACAAAGAAATACACTAAAGAAAACTTTCATACATCATTACCCTTTTGTTTTTATTGATATCAGTTTGCAGAAGAATATGGTACTAGCTAATATGGCACTAGCAAACTTAAGCATAAACTTTACGATGTCAGAAATTAATACGACAGAAATTCAGAGATTTTTATTGTCAAATAATGATAAGCTTCGCTATCACAAAAATGTTCTTATGCAACATCTTTTCTCAGAATTAGTGCACAATGTCGAAGTACTGCATCAGACAATTACTGTTGAATCCAAAAAACACGTATCAACTGCATACCCAGATCAAACTGTCCACAACTATGTCTACATTTTCTCATTTAACTATTGTAACAAAACATAAAAATCAATTTAATATACAATTTGTAACTCTATAACTTGCCAAGTCAGAATTATGAAGTAAATATTATTATATTACTGGCAATATTGCAAATGTACACGGTCATAAACTGTCATAGAAACAAATATGCAACTTGTTGCATGGAATAAACATATAATAGCAAATATACAGCAGTATTTGTAATCTATCAAAATGTAGAAGACATTTTATATCGATCAAACTATCCATTTCTATCTTTCTTGTTTCTTTCATTCTTGCAAATCAATCTTCACTAATTCCTCAACATATCTATCCATATCATTACTAATCGGTATATCAGTAATACTCATCCCTATAACACTGAACAGATCTTAAATTATAATTAAGATTAATTAATCATCACAAACAGAAATCAAAAACAAAAAACTAAACTAGTAACAATAAACATAAAATATAAAGCAAAAGAAAAAGCAAACTGCAGAAGTTAACGTTACCTTGTAGCATGGATAGCATTACTCAATTTTGAAATGTGAAACAAGAACATTGAACATTTATAATTTTTAAAAAGTCTAATTTAAATTTAAATCAGAAATTGATAAAGCTATGAATTGTGAGGTCCTTTTCATAAATTAACAGAACTGTACATCAAAAAATGTAGAGTCACCAGGTGTTTAACAAAATTGCAAATAAGAAAATATTAGTAAAAGAAATATTTCTCAAATGAAGGATGATCTAATCAATTAAAAAAAACAAAATAATAATGGCAATTATAAATATCAATTACATACACGTGGAATTCTTTTTGGAATGATTCTTTTAATAAAAAAAAAAAATTTAACTATAATATGTAATATCATTAATAATGCCAATTACAATAACTTTCAAAAAGTTTCGAAACATATATAAAAAAAGAATATCAAAAATTTATATGTAATTTAGATATCAAATGAAGTATCAATAGCAAAAATGGCGTCGCAACAAAATTTAAAATATCAAAAAACAAAATTGTTAAAATTTAAAGAAATTCAGGTTCTTGGAATGACCGTCTTTCAACTGTAAAATTTAACAAAAAATTTCAAATGCATAATTGAACAAAAATTGACAATTTATAATGATTCTAAACAACTCAGCAATTCTTTGTTCTGTTGTCATCACAGTAAATTGGCAAACAATACCAAATTATCAATACTAGAATTTCTAAAGAAACCAAATCATTTCTAAACAAAAAACAATTAAAATCAATCAAAATTTCAAAGCCACCACATTGCTCCGAGCAGAGCATCTACGTATTTCTACATATAAGCAAATTGTCAAAGTTTGCTACATAGAAGTCAAATCATCAACAAGAGTCTATAAATATATCGCTCAAGGACTGCGTGGCACATCATACATAGAATAAGCAGATGGAGTGCCCATCATCTGCTGATACGACATGTCAAAATTAGTCGCAAATACATCATTGCACTCGCGTGAAATATCGAATCTTTCCATCATCTGCCAGAACTTTGATCCAAAGTGATCACCGGCGTTAAGATCACTACCTATTCTTTGAGCATCAGATATGGAAGCTTCCTTCATCCCGACACCTTCAAACATGCTAGACAGCAACGAGTTCCCGATAGCAAAGCCTTTTGCTGGCATTTCAGCCATTGGTGGCATAAATCCATTCCCTCCGTGCACAGACACACGTGATGACATCAACAGATCACTTACGCTGGAGATTGAAGGTGGAGAAGCTGAAGGTGAACTAATCGGTGAGTACGCCTGAGACTCTGATGTGCATCTTGTGCGATATGTTGGCAACACGTTACGACTGCAGACTTTAGGCGGAACCATTGACGATCCAAACGCTGAGCCACCAACTTCAAGACCATCATTTAAATTTGGTTCGCAATGATGCACAAAATGACAGCGTGGACCGTATGGACAGAAACCAGTGGTGTGAAACGTGCGACAAAGTTCTGTCTTGTACTTCGGATGACGAGAAAGAGAGCGAAGTTCATGAGAGCCGTGAGCAAACTGACATTTATCACCGTACTTGCAGTGTCCAGTTTCTTCAAAAGGACGACAGCGCTCTGTCTTGTATCTAACAAAATAATAACATTATAAAATCATAACAATAATTTATATATATTTCAAATATGTTAATCAACTGCAGGTCTTTCACCTAACAATCTAAATGTAACAGGTCTGATCTGGACATAGAGCAAAACGCAAGTTTTGACTGGCAGCGTTCATTTTTTTCATTTAATTTACAAAAACATTCACTGTTAACAATTTTCTAGTAGATATTTGAAACTTTTATTACATTATATCATCACAGCACTTTTTGTTACAATTTTTAAATTAAATAATAATTTCCAACTTTATTATGTGTACAAGTTGAACATGAACATTAGAAAAATATCACCCTTGAAAAATAACCATATACTGAAAAAAAACCAATCTATTATGAGATCAAACTTGCTACAACTTTTAAACTATAATTGTCAGCCACATCTTACTTCTCCCTAACATCACATAAGTACAAAAAATTGTGCCGTGAAACGAATGTAAAAAAAACCAACAACAGAAACCTAGGATATGATATATTATCAAATAACTTTAAAATACCTACAAGTAGTCTAGCTACAAGTATCGACTTACCGTCCAATACTGATACTGCGAGGATCAATCTCAGATCCCATGATCTCACTAGTAGGTGTTTGTTGCACCAAACCTGCGCCGATTGGTGCTTCGTGCAACACAGACTCAAAGCCATTCTGCGTGCAGCCAGTCCACGTCCCAAGGCCTTGCTCCAGAGATCTCGACAGCACCAAACGCAACCAGGTGTCGCCACCCAAGTCCTTGCATGCAGCAACGAGAGCGTTAAATGTCTGTCTGTCTAGCTTAGCGAGACTGTGAGGCAACGACTGAAAAGTAAATGCAGAGAGCCCTTATAGAAAACATAAATTTTCTCATTTATTTATACAGGAACAATATAAACAGATTTATAATCAAAATGCAACAAACATTTTTAATTAAAAGGAAGAGTTGCTACAAAATTTCAGAGCAATAGAATTTTACACTGCATTAAACGTTTGTTGCTATTTATAATGCAACAAATAAAGCAATACCATATCAGCCTAATCGCACATCTCTTCTGCTCTTTATAACTATAGTTATAACTTGATCTATAATCTAGATAATCACATTGCATACATTGCACGAGTAGTCTCAATTCAGATTATCATGCAATAGCTACAACGGAATTTATAAAATTCAACATTTAAAAAATAATTTGCATGTTAAGAGTAGCACCCATCCATTGCATTAATGCAAGAGAATTACATAAATACATTCAACATATCGCAGTATTATAATGAAAAATAATTAAAAACTAGCTCAAATTCTATTAGTTTACATAATTTAGTTTTACATAAATCAAAATTTGTAAACTGTACAATTAAAGAGAACAGTATAATAATATTGTAGAACTAAACTACTAGTTATATAACGTGTTTGAAATGTTACACGAGTCGCTCGTTATAAATAAGCAAAAGGCGCTGTCGCCGATGATAATTGTAATAAATGAACGTATTCTATCTATGAATCATCCTGTTCCCGAAAAGATAACGGTGGATTACATATCATTATTTCATGCAGTCTGCTACAAAAAATTTATTACTCTATAGTCTAGACTAAATAGAATGAGCGAGATACACTCAATCAACATGGTAGGCTATAGTAGAATCTAACAAAAAGGTCACATTAAACTTAAAAAGTCGCCAAACTATTCTTAAGAAGAGAGGCACACGTTAGAGCACTAATCGAAACAAAATATTAAATTTTATAAAACTTCAATTTGACTACAATAAAACTTCAATTTGACTATAATAAAACAACTAAAAAAACATGTGCTAACTCTAGTAGGCTACGCTTAATTGTCATTAGCAGCGACAAATGAAATTGCAACCAAGTTCACAATTGAATTTTAACAGAACATTGCTATAACAATGAAAAAACATAACAAGAACACAATCAAATCTATAAAAAATTACAATAAACATGAAATATATTTTTATTTGCAATATTCTTTAGATATCGATAGGGTTAGAATCAAGATTTATTAGGAGTTTGAATGAAAACGATAGTATAAATGAAAACAATGAAAAATAACTAGAGCACGAAAACCGTACTTTTCAGATTTATAAGTCCCAAAAGTTAAATTTCATTAACCAGTAACAAATAAAGTTCCATCACTACAAAAAGTAAACACAACAAAAATAAAGTTGTTTATCAGTCAAATTAACATCTTACCTGGCCAGTAGTTTCCGTCGACCGAAAACCAGAAAAAGACATAGATGGAATTGACATTTTAATGCTACAAAATATTAATTCCTTACCAAAATTGCAAAAACTATCTTTCTAGCAATTAATTCTTCAACAAATGACGCGATAAACTGCAAAGATACTAATTTGGGTAGAACACCCACGTGGGATTGAGATGAGCGTAGGAGATTGATTCGCCTGGTTTTAGCCAATGAGAGAAAAGCTTCAGAAGTTTTGCGGGAAAGTTCACCAATAGAAACATTGTAGCTAGAAGATTGAGCGGAACTTTACAGCGAAGTGGGCGGAGTCAACTGATCAAAGGGTAGCCGCGCCGATCCCTTATGCCGACAGATCAAAGGTTAACAGACAAATGACGTAGAGTGAAAGAAATATTTTTGTTTAGTTTTACAATAATAATAATCTGAATAATGATAAACATTTGTTTGTACAAGATCACACGACAAATTGTGAAATGTCGTTATCGATACAAGCTAATTATATCGCTTTATTTATTATATAGTATCGCTTTCATTTGAAATAACACACTCGGAAATGAATTTGTATAAAAATTAACCTATTTTAAATCATAATAAATATTGGTTTGTTTTTGTCTAGATAACAAAATTAATTTGCTGCTGAAGTAAAAGACTAAGTGGATTAGTAGGAGAGGTTATAACAGGAATTTAGCTAGTATTGATTGACAGCAGTGTTGTATAATTTAAAAGTATAATTTAAAGTGTATTTTAAAGTATTTTTTAAATACATCTAGGCGTAGAGGACTCTAGAAAAAAAATATTAAATAGCCTAGGTACTTTTAAAATACTAAATATTTTTAAAATATGCAGAATTTTAGTGGCTGAAGTTGAATGAATGAATGAGAGGATTTAATACGTAAGAATGAAAGTAATGTTAAATGCATGAAGAGAACGCAATTCGAGTAATTTTTTATATTTCAATACATCTCAATATCTGCAAATCTATTTGTCTTTTCTTTACGATTTACTCTATAGCTGTGGTTCCCAACCTTTCTGATTCTACGATCCCTTGATAACATTTGCCAAGTTGCGGCGACCCAACAAAAAAATAATAATTGGGTTGCTCGTCCTTCATGCATTTTTGCAGCTAACTATTATGTATTTGACTTCTAAAATATCTCATAATTTATAGGCACCATGTTTTTTGGTTACAAATTTTATACAATTGAATCAACACAACAATTTGTTATATTGTTTTGGTCAATATTTTTCAAAATTAATTTGCAAAGGCATAGAATGTTTAACGTTACATTTTAAGTGTGTATTATGCATGTATACTGCACAAAAAAACGCGTTTTATTTAAAAATTAATTCTCAAAAGGTCTCGGGCGACCTCTGGCATATTGTCAGGCGACCCCAGTTGGGGTCGCGACCAACAGGTTGGGATCCGCTGCTGTATATGCTTACTCTTAATGATAAATGAAATCATCGAGCACAATCATTGTGAATGAGAGGAGAGGACTGTTGTCAGTCTGTTGCAAGTGAGTCATATCAGTTGTTGCGATTGTATGAAATTGGAAGCTAATTGCAAAACCAGATTCAATTTGAATCGAGTCAAAGGCCTATGCCATTTAGCAGCGTAGTAGGCTAATAAGGTTATCTACGCTATATAATTTAATGAAACTGTGTAGGCCTAACAGTAAAAAGATAGTTGTATTAATTTGAAGTCGTAGCTACATATATTAATTATAATAATCGACTTATTTTGCAAATGTTTCGCAAAAACAGGAAACTCAGTTCAGTTGAAATCAAAGTATTCAAAATCAATAAAATTAAATTCGAATGCAATATAAATATATATTAGTTTAAATATTAATTTTCAATTTATATATAATAAATAAATTTTTATTCAGTGCATAAATACTTAACTAAAACTTAACTTAACAGTTTGATACCCCACTCTTTTTGACCACCCCAGTGGGGGGAGGTCAAACTGTGTTTTGGGCCCCCCCCCCCCCAGTTTTAAATTGATTGACAGTTTTTAAATTAAGTTTCAAAGTGATGAATTAACATTTACTAATTTCGAAAGTGACTTTTTGTTGGACAATACAACATTTTAATATTTCACATGTATTACTTCATTAAAAAAAATATATTTCATATAGAAATTGTGTTAATAAGAAAAAAAAGGTTATTACTTAGGCCTACACTTACAGATTTTGAAGGGAAGCCATTTTTTATTTTATTTTTATATTTTACTTGTTAATACAATTCAACTGGCGTTTAACATGAAATATCACAGATGTCGAGGTATCACAGATATTAATTATGTGTTCCTCCAATGATCGTTGTTCTTGTCCCCCCCAGTGGGGGGAACATCACCTGCTCGCCCCCCCCCTCCCATGTCTGCATCGCTAATAGACTGCAGCATGTTATGCACAATGGAATCGAACTCAATAAAGTTGAACTTTCAGCGTTACGCACAGACAGACAGACAGAATAGGGAAACTATTTAGAAGAATAATATATAAACTGTTCCTGTTGTTTAATTTCTTTGTAATGTTTGTAAATGTGAATCTTGGAGAGTGAATGCTCGATGCAGAGTGTTAAGTGTAGAACAGGATGGATAATATTTAACGTGTGATCATCTCGCGTGTTATTCTCTTAACGCTTTGTTTTCCGTGGCGTCCCTCACGGGTTAATGTAGCTGAAAACTTTTAAAACAGCCCTTCCCTGTTCAGTATCCTTAATATAATCCGGCTCATGCAGCGCCTTGATAGATATTTTTCACTATCTAGACATTAAGTTAAGTTTTAAATAATCTTGAAATTGTAGGCAAAATAATCGTACAGTAACTTGTTGATTTCTTGTTTGCGTTCTCTAATATAGAATTCAAAAATATCAACATGTAAGCGGGAAACGGTCAAATTTATTTATTTTTTTATAATAGCGAGGGTGGTGCATACAATTCGGCTCGATTGTTGTATGATCGTGATAAAACAGTAGGTTTCGAACCACATCGAGTTTGGGTTAGAGATGGTTTAGGATTAGAATTTGGGTTTAGATTGTAGCTAGTGTCATGGTTAGGGTTATCGAGATGGATCAGGCGTAGTTTGTAGTTATTTTTAGAGAATTAGCGGACTTTTAGTTGTAAAGTATCGCCACTTTTATGAGCGACAATTAAAGAAAAACTGAGTAAAACCTTTTTTTCAAAACTGTTTGTAGTTTGAATTTTGCGATGAGACTTGTTTAATTATTCTTCATCCTTTCTTATATATGTGGCTTTTAATTTATTCTAGAAACTTCATAAGTTGCGTAACCGAATTTTACCCAAAGCTGTATTATCCAGTTTTTATCCATAGCGTATTTTATATGAAGCCTTTTCATTTTTAATATTTTTATTTTATGAAATTATATTTAAATTTTTACAATTGGAGCGTGTCTTATTAAAGAAATGATTAATTTATTAATCTGTACGTTTGTTTTAAAGATTATGATTCATAAGTTTATGTATAAAAATGAAATAAAATGAATAAGTTTGTGTAAGGAAGCACTCTTTGATGTAATTAGATGAATTAGACTGAATCGAGATTTCCATATCGAGATTCTTTTAAGAAAAGATACTATAAGCTACACTTTCTTTTTGGATGTTTTAAGGATAGATTTAAAAATAAAGTCGAGTAAAATATATATATTATATATATTATATATATTAGATATCCTAACTTTTTATCCTAACTTTTTTTGGCATCTCTTACGGGTTAATATATAGCTGAAAACTTTTTACCAGCCCATCCCTCTTCA
>JAQIXG010000300.1:0-36361 GCA_034700105.1 Oconnorella tubifera
TTTGGTTTTAATCGCCCCCCCCCCCCCCCCCCCCCCCCCCGACTCCCATCCACCAAATTAATAGAAATATGAGTTCAATAAAGTGGTGTACTTTTATATAATACAGAAAAAGAAGAATATTTATAAACGATGTTTTTGGCGGGTTGATTAAATGTCAACAAAAACCCGATTGAAATAAACAATTTTTATTTATTTAAATTTATTTAGAAAATAGAAAAAGTAATTTATTGTGAAAGCTTTCGATTAACAGACTTATGTCTCGAGTATAAAAATTATCTATGCGATTTATGAAGCTCGTGGTTGACTCAGCCGTCCATCCCTCTGGGTACCCAATGGAAAAGCATAAAGTGAATTTAGATTTGTCTAATTGTGTCTAGCACCCTGGCAGTCTCAAGGGGGGTCAAATATCTATCTTTAACAAAAGCAAGTAGACTTAAATCAGCGTTTAAAGACCAAGGTATCAAAGAAGAAGATATCCCTCATTATAAGTAGACTCCTTTATCATGTTTAGATATTAATCTAAATTTGTAGTTACTATAATGCTGTCGTATAATTTGTAATCTATGATTTTGATCAATTCTCAATTTATAATGTTTAAATAAAGTTTATTTCAGATATTTCATGATTTTGTTTTAACTACATTAAGATTTAGCCATGAAATCTATTCTCGAAGAGTTTACAGCGCTTCTCGACAGGTTTGGTATATTCTCAGTGGTTTAACATCTTTATTAACCTATAAATATATTCTTAGTTATGTTTTTTTAGTAAAAAATCTTGCATGCTTTATCTTCACTGTTAAACCGAAGAAATACTGTCAATTTGTTTCTGTTGAAATTATGGAATATGTATGAGTTTAAACAGTTCTTATGCTTTGCTGTTTGATATTGGATGAAATGTTTTACAGAGAAACTCATCATTGTTGCTTGAAAGTAGTGCACTGGGATAGTTTCTATTTAGTTCTGAGAATATTTTACCTAAAAAATATCAATCGGTAGATTATTTCTTTCGCGCATCAAGTTTAAATAAATGTTAACAATTAAATTAAATTTTTGTTTTTTAAGTTGATTAGTAGAATATTAACATTAGAATAGTAACCTCTAAAAGCTTGATACTGAAAAATATTAGAAACATTTCAATAAGTTCTTACCGTAATGCCAAGTTATAAAAAAAATTATATAATTGTAAAATTAACTTTAATAGTATATTATTGCTTTCAGGCTATTTGCATCTGAAGTTACAGAAGTATTATTTCAGGTAATAAAGCTTGGAGTGTGTGAGTTGCTAAAATATCAATTACTAAATATTTTTTTATAGTTAATGGTTTTCCAGGTTTTTACTATTTGAGTAAACATCATAAATGTTCTGTTCCAAGAGAGATCCTACTCACTCTGCCGTTTCCCTCATGAGCTGTTTTTTGTTTTCTTATACAGTATTAGGAAAAAAACCTCCTTAATCTCAATGTTCTTAGTTTTGTTCTGTCGTGTGATCTTTTTACAAACTTAGGATTATTGTAAAGGTTACAGTTAGTGTAGACCAAATGTTGGTGTGATCAAATGTTGCCAGATCAAATGTCGGTAGACCAAATGTCGGTAGAACAAATGTCGGTAGAACAAATGTCGGTAGACCAAATGTCAATAGACCAAATGTCAATAGACCAAATGTCAATAGACCAAGTGTTGGTGGAACAAATGTCAATAGACCAAATGTCAATAGACCAAATGTCAATGGACCAAATGTCAATAGACCAAGTGTCGGTAGAACAAATGTCAATAGACCAAATGTCGATAGACCAAATGTCAATAGACCAAGTGTTGGTGGAACAAATGTCAATAGACCAAATGTCAATAGACCAAATGTCAATAGATCAAATGTCAATAGACCAAATGTCGGTAGACGAGTTGTTGCAGAGCCCATTTTTACTGCATATTTTCAAATTCAATTATTATTATTTTTTTTAAGCACAGGGTATGCATAAAATAATGTTTTCATTTGCAGGATGTGGAGCTAAAACTTTTCTCTGAGAATTACCCTTTGTCAGCTCTGATGGTCAACAGTAATTTTGGAAAGAAAAGATTTATAGTCGCCTCCTTGCCAGTCAACAAGGTCTTTTTTTTTGCAAAACTCTTTCAATTATTTATTTACGTTAAATATATATTATTTATATTATTAAGATAATACTATTATATAATTATTATTTTTGCTTATTCTACGATGCAGAAGGCTCGAAAGATTTACGAGATGCTATTGAAGATGAAGTTATTTCATTAAGTAATCGAGTTTATACTATTAATGTATTAAGTTATGAAATTTTATTTTAAAAGTGATATATTTCTCATGTCTAATTAAGTTGCCAATTTCCACATCGTTTAAATTTTGTGCTGAAAAATCGTGTAATGAAAATTGATGCCAAAATGCCTTACTTGCTATTGGTCAAATACATTAACTGTGGAAAATTGATTCTTATAAAGTTAAATATGTATTATTGTAGAAAATTTATTTTATAAAGTTACATAATGTTAAATATCTATCTATTTTCATACAGTCTTGATATGTTCAATATTTTTGGACAGATTGATTCATCTACAAATTGTTGTGAAAATGATGAAAGTTCCTTTGATTTCAATGTGGACCAGTCTGTGATGGCTCTAGAAGGTTCTCCCTTAAAGTTGCACGATTATCAGAAAGACTTTAAATCTCTCGCAGTCCGTCAGAATGATAAGGAGGCAAATGGTTTGGGTTGCGTCAAGTTTTATGTTTCACAAAATTCTACTGTTTCCTCTCTGAAAGCTAGGTGAAGTATTACTGGTTTGTTAATTATTTTAAATATCAACACAATATTTATTTATATATATATATATTATGCTGTATTAAGTACTATAATACATGGTTATAAATACATTATGCAGTTTATTTATGCAGTGTACCATTGTTAAAGGTCAGTAATTAAATAAATAATAGATAAAATTAATTAAGAGAGAAATAAATGACTATTGAGTGGGTAAGGGTTGGAACTCACTGCTGTGTTGGTGATGCATTGCGTGCATGTCTGTTATTACGCCGTGGAGTTTGGACCCCACTGATCTGTCATTTTAATACAATGATGCAGACAGACTGATGGCAAGTCATAAGCATGCGTGAAACTTTATCATAGTGAAATAAATTTGTAAATAAAATAAATTCGACGAATTATAAACAGTGTATAATAACTATAAATAAAGTTAATGAAGTACATTGCTATAGGTCATTAATTAAGTACATTGCTAAATGTCACTAAGTAAGTACACAGTTACAGTTTATTAATTAGGTACTTTGCTAAATGTCATTCAGTGAGTACACAGTTAAAATTTCATTAGTTTTAATAATTTTTTTAATACAATATCTATAATTTGCAATGTAAATATCGATGATCTCAGAGTCATTGCAAAGTCATTACAACTTATGCAAATTTCTTTTTCTAGTAACCTACCTAGCATCAGAAAAATGACATTTATATCAGATCTATAAATGTCATTTATCATAAATGTAATTACATCAATTTATTATCCTCAAATTTATTTATTTTTTTATTTATTGTACAGATGATTTATTATTTATTTTTGCAGAAAATTAATTTCTCTCTATCAACTAGCCTGTCGCGAGATCACTCAAGTTGAGAAAGTTTGTCCTCTGCTGGTTTTTTGTGATGGAAAGGATTTGGAACATTTGGCTTGCATGTCTAGTTTTGTGCATTTAAATGAAGAGCATGAAACTAAAGGAAAATGTTTTATAGTCGAATCTTTCACAGTAAAAGTTACAGGTAATAACTTTTTTGCATGAATTAAGTATGGTTTTAAAAATTAATATTGTATTTGCTTAAATAATAAATGCAATATTTGTTTTTAATTCGCATGTTTTGAAAGAACTAAGTATTTTAAAGTTAGTTAAGTTGATTATATCTAAATACAGACATTATGGTCCCATGACTCTATGAAAGATTAGGTTAAGTTTAACGTCATGGATTACTGTATTATAACTGTGTCTCAGACGTAGCTGTCAAATTAAGCATTTTACTTAAAGATGCAGCAAGTTAGAAAAATATTGAGCTTTCCGGGATTCTAACCTGGACCTGTCGCTTCTGAGTCCAGTGCTCTAACCACTTCTCTAACGAGCCTTGACATGGGCTTGTTATAAAGTGCTACTGATATATATTTTCTTTTTCCAAAGGCAAAGGAAATCTACATCGTATGATATATTGGCATAGTTTTGAGAACCTGAGATTCTATATTTATATTTATAAGTTTTTTCGCTGTGTGTTTATTTCTCAGAAACAGGAATAGAGAAGAAAGAGATGCCAAGTTTAAAATCTTTATTGGGTCAAGAATTTGCTACAAGCCATGTTAGTGGCCTAGCATTATTTGAGTATTTGAATCTATATTAAGTTTAAATGTAAATATTTACTTTGTAATGGTAGTATTATAATGAATGTTTACCAATATATTGTAATAAAATTATGATACACTCGGTTTAGTAAGATGCTATTTAGTTATTGATTTTAAATTGATAAGTGAATTTCTAGTTATGATTGTATTAATATGTTTTCATTACTTTATATTTATTTTCTTTAATTCTTTTAAAGCTGTTGATCTGAAAATCTTTACAGATATTTACATATAAAGTTTATTATTTAACTGTTAATAAGTGTATTTACAATAATAAAGCAAAAGAAAACTACTTATAATAATAAAGTAAGTATTGTAATGAAATATTTATTGATATTATTTGTGAAGCGTTTCAGAATTGATAAAGCCGAACTGGAGTAGCTATATTGTGATTATGTAATTTTTTTTTTAAATTAGCTGGTTTTATAACAAAGAAATGTTAAAGACTGTTATTTTATCATCAAGAAAATTCAGCTCTTCTTATTAGCTCTTTCAACTATTACTCGAGTAGTGGAATTATATTAGCTATATTTTGCATACAATTAACAGTCGTATGAAATTGTAAGGTTTATACATTTTAACATTTTATAAGGTTCAAACAATTTAGTTCAAGTTTTAATGTTGAAAAAATTATGAAATTAATTTGAATTAAATATATGTAAGAAAAATTAAAGTAATCATTTTTATGTTTAGTATTCAGTAGAGTATGAATCAAGATACGATCTGTTTGGACTGTCTGAATCTGTGAGTCTGTCTGCAAGTCAGGGATCTGTTTGTGCAAGTCTGGGGTCTGTGTCTGTCAGTCAAGGATCTGTTGAAGCTTTGTTTGAATGGAAACGTTCATCAACTTTACTGGCACAACCACCTGCTGAAGCTAATGCCAATCTGGTAGTGTTAGATTATTTTATTTTTATTCCTTTATTAGTTTCAAGAACACAAAATAAAGTGGAGAAGATGAGGTTTCCTAAGTCAAAATGTTTTTCATCATGAAGTTAATTCACTTCTAACTTTTAAATAAAACCTAGGAAAAAGAAAATCGAAAGTTTTTCATAGGATTTGTTTTCTAGATTGTAACTTAAACTTAGAAATTTTATAAGTTTTTTGTAAATAAAATTTTTTCCTAAGTGGATTTTGTGAGTTTCTAATAGTTTTTTTCTTTGTGTCAGACAATCCATGCTGTGTCTGGAGAAGAGAAAAGTGTCGCTCATCGTCTGTACTTGGAGCTGCTTACTCTTCAGGTAGTTTATCTCAATTATGAGAGTAACTGGTAACAGTTAGTTAGTTAGTTAGTTTATTTATTATAATAAAAAAAATTTATTTGCGACATCAAGATATGGCACTGTTAGTACTGTTGTAATAACAAATATTGTTCAGTTTAATATAATAATGAATAAGCTTGAAACTGTCGTTACAGAAAATGAAATAAATATAAGATAGACTTGAAAAGTTTACTGAATTCATTTCGTATCAAATAGATTTCTTAGATAAATAAATCGAATGTCTGATTTATTCAAATATTATGATTGAGCTGAAAAGTTTATAAAAACATTAATTTAAGCTTCTGCTAATACAACGCTAGCAAAATAGTTTACAATATAAATAAATGTATGTATTGTAACAAGAGCAAACATTTTTTATATGAAAGTATGAACTAATTAGCCAGTGATAGTAATATTTCACTCTGTCCCAAGAAAATGAAGGTAAATTTACACTTATATCTTTTACATTGTTTATTTTTTTGTATATTTTTTGAAAACATATCCTCAAATTTTTAAGCTATTTGTTGCTGCAAGACAACAAAAATTCTTTTGACACATTTCTAGGTCATGGATGCAAGGTAATACTAGATAATAGAAAAGTTGGATACTCCTTGTTTAAGAATGAATTTTTTTCAATTTTCTGGTGCACAGTGTATAAGCGTCTGATACTTGAAAGTAAAATTCATCTTCTTGCAATTAAATATATATCTAAGAAAATTAAAACATGGCGGACTTTTTATCTCATCAGGGATTGGCTGATGGACTGAGTGGGGGTTGTATTAAATGGGCTGTAACCGACAGCAACGTTTCGCTATTGGCTAGAGTCAAACTGCTAGTTGAAGGTTCATTAGATAATTTGACTTGTTTCAGTTTTATATTGCATTACAATGTACAGCAAACATTTGACATTAGTCAATGCATTTTGTTTTGTAAAGATTTAATGTCACTTGGCCAGTTGTGACTGGTTTTATGAAATTAATGCTTTTTTGCATGACAACATTCTGTGCATGTGTCAAAATAGTCAAATAGTCAGAAATAATCTTCTAAAACTTTGATTTCAATACTCTGAAATATCATGGTCAATATGTAATGCTAGAAAACTATTTAGCTTAAACGATATCAATATAGAAATGAAAACTGCAACAACTACAGAACAGATTCATCTCTGTATTTATAAAGACGTGCATTAGAGCAGATAGAGGCTATTTTGAATATCACTCTTCTAGATGAATTAGTGAAATAAAAAATTGATTTAAAATACTTCATTTTTTATTTAACTTTTTTTATTTATAAGTGCATATAGTAGTTATATAGTAGCTCTTGCATTTTGTATTGTAAGATCAAATGCTTGGAGATCGTAGCAAACGTTTAGACAAGTCCGAGTCAACAACTTCCACAGCAGATGAAGCAGCCGTTGTGGCCACTAAGGAACTGCTTCTTACGAAACGTCTTGATTCAGACTTTACTGAACTACTCTGGAATGTTCTAAAAGGTTCCACGCATTACTTATATACGATGATTTTTATGAAATTATTCTGATTCTTATCATTTCTTATCATTTTGATATGTTTCAGTGTCATGTTAATTTATAATTTTTAAAATTACATATTTAAAATTGGATCAAAAAAAATTTGATTGTAAACAGTCAATTATATAAATATAGAATTATTTCTGTAGAAAATGTCAGTTGCTAAATTGATCTTTTTCTAGATTGTACAGATTCTGCTGAGTTGACAGAGTGCCTTCAGTTTGTGTTGAGACACTTGCGCACAAAACAGCTGCAACCAACTGTAACTTATTTCCTCTCAACTAATATACTGCTAAGTTTATGCAAAATTGTTAAACTAATATACTGCCAAATTCATGACGAATATTTAATTTCAAAATAATTTGTAATCTCTATCTATATTAAAACTTAGTAAATGAAATAATTTTATCAAATTTTATAATTTTATTTTTATAAAGCTATGAATATACTGTTAATCCTTATAAATTCATTGTTTATATGTTTTGCGATGGTTTCTTTTGTTATAAGTAATTCAGTTTTTATTTTTGAGCTTAGAATTTTAATTTCCATTTGAAACTATATAGTTACATATAGAAACTATATAGATTGAATGAAAATCGTTTATGTAATACTATAACCAATCCACACAGTTCACTGTATATCAGTAAACTGTATCCTTGTGTGCTGATGTGACGTTAACCTAGAAATAAATATTTATGTACATAAGGTGCACAAGTCTAATGACACAAAGTTGGCACAACTTGTACGTGACTCATACTATGACCGTATGACAGTGAGCACGCTACGTGGCATTCAAGCATTGGAGATCTTGGTTGAGATAGGTCTAGAGAAACTGACGAGAGATTACTCCTACGCTTTCATGGGTAACTATTTTATTTTATTGTTTAATTGAACAACAATTTACGATTATAAAGTTAACTATTACTTTTATTTTATTGTTTAATTTGTCAACAATTTATAATTGTAAAATTCTCCTTTGTAACAGTACTATATCATTATCTTCTGCGATAACGTTAAACTTTTAACATTAAACGTTATAGATAACATTAAGATAACGTTAAACTTTTATTGATTGTGTTCTGACTTGTATATCACATAAAAGTTGAATCATAAAGAGTCTATTTTATGTATATATTTAATATTTTGAGTTGATATTTTCTATGAAAGATTGTAACAAGGCTTGATATATATTGAAAGTATTGCTGACGTAACTAATAATGCACTGATTTCAACAAGTAGCTCGATTCATTAAAGTTAATCGAATCATAATTTATCTATCTTGATATTTTGTCTCGGCAATTAAAACTTACATTTGTTATTGATAAGACAGTATTTGTTTCGTTAAAAATACGTCTTGTTGGAAATTTTATCAACAGGAAAAGATTTGATAACAGTTAATCACATGCAATACTTCATAACACGCTGTGCTGGTGGAGAACCAATAACAACTCGAGTGGATAAGCTGGTTAAGCTTCATAATGTTCTTGAAATGGTAGCCATGTTGGAACAGTATTTAGTTCTACCTAGAAAAAATCTCAGCTGTGCAGCAAGGTATGAAAGTTTTATAATAGTGATATAGTTATGAAAGTTTCTATAGTTTGTTTGTTTGTTCTTAATGTCACATCAGCACAAGAGCTTACTTTATAACATTTTGTGAAGTCATACTGTGAATTAGTTACAATTTAAACATAATTCCTTTGTCATAATTGATTGTTAATGTCAAATATTTGACAAAATTAAATTTTTTAAATTATTTTTGTTATTAAATTTATCTTTATATGAAATTCTTTTGAATGTTTAAACAGACAAGCGTTGAAGTTTTATGAGACACATGATCTAACAGCAAACGACAAGTTCATGCTTACAGTACCAGCAGTGTTGCTGGCTTCACTGCTTGAAAGGTCGCTACTTTATTTTAACATTTTAACTTCATCTTTAGAATTTGTAATATTTGATATTATTAATCATTAAATAAATTTAAAATGAAGGGAAATGTTTTGCGTTGAGTTATATGTAATTGTATTTACTCGGAATAAATTTACATTTATTTTTTAACATTGCAGTAAACTCTTTGTTAATTCTGTTTTTAACCATGTTTTATCTTGTATTTTGTTACTTTTTTAAATAAAAATTTGTCAAGAATATACAACAATTAATATATTATAATGCAATGTACTGTTTTTATAAATTGTGTTGTTTATCTTAGTTATGAACATTTTTATTTTGAACATGAATTGCAAAACTATTTATAATTGTTACATCGTTACTTTATTATTTAATAATGTCGTTACATTAGAAAAATGGTTTGACTGATATATATATCATTTACAAATCTTCTCATTAAAATAATCTTGATCCATAATGGACATTTATAATTTTACATACATTTATTTGATTTCAAGTGATAATATATTGTATATTAGAAAAAAACTTGTGTAAATTTGCTGGATAATTTGCTAGATAATTTATGATATTGTCATGCATAATGTATATAATTATACATTATACATTTGAATTTAACGTATACTTTGTTGTAATATTTGATTTAAGGCGCGTTCCTAAGATTTGGAAAGCCAAGTTTGTCAATGATAGATCAGATGGTTTTACATCAAAGGTTCTTATGTTCACTACTCAGTCATTCTTCTCACACATTCATTCTACTGGTGTGTGTTTTATTGTTCATCGAATAATTCTAATAAAAATTGTTTTAAAATGCTGTTTTATAAGTTTCTTGGTATTTTCAGAAAAATTGTTACTTTGAAAGAATATGTAATAAAAATTCAATTTCAAGACTATTTTAATGAGCTCTATTTAGATTTTTTTTGATTTGTGTTTAGTCAGAAATAGTTTTCTTAGACTGCATTGAAGCTAATAGCAAATGAAGAGCAGTAGAATTCAGTTAATTAAGTGAAATTAATTTCAAAATATTTACTTGATTAGTCAATTGTATTTGTTTTTAGTCTTCTTTAAGTTTGATGGCTTTTGTTTGATCGTAAGATTCATCTTAATCATTAGTATTTCACTTTTTTCAGAATTTGTTTTGTACGAAATGATGAATTTAAGCCTAACATCTGGATTATCCTCTATAAATGATATCTCTGATACAGCGGCCAATTTATATATCTTATTAAAAGGTGCATCAAGTCTATCAAGTTTTTATACTCGAGATACTCAAATATTTGACTTGTCAGTTCCGAGTGTGGATTCTCTTCCACTTTGCCAATGAACTTTTATAGTTTGGATTATTATTATGTTATAATGTCTTGTTATAAATTTAATATTTTTGATATTTAATGCGTGTGTTTATTTATTTTTGTGACAGAAGCTGAGAGAGATTTTGAAAAGCCAATTGGATATTATCTAACTACTCTTGATCAATCGACAGAATTTATTTAATGCTTTTAAAATTATTGTTCAGCAAATTTCTTGTTTTTGACGTAACTTTCTTTATTGTAAAATAGCTAAGAACTCTTGATGCCAAATATAACAAAGTTATAGATTGAAGAATAATTTAGAATTCTGGACTACTAACTCGGCAATATCGCAAAAAGTAATTCTTTTTAAATGCTTTTTTGTTTCTCTTTTGAATTGCAATGGTGTCATTGATTATAATAATTATCATTCATTAAAGAGTCGATTTCCTCATTACAACAAAGTCACACATTCTTGCAAAGTACTCATTCTTGCAAATATTCACATTAATATTAATATTCGCGTGCACTAACCAATCGCAGAGCTTTATTGCATCAATTGGTCGTTGATATTATTTCTTGTTAAACTGAGAATCGGTCTTTCATGTCACGCAGAATTTACATTTCTTGTATGAATGATGTCTGAGTTTTGAAATTTGTTTGAAAGAATTCTGAAAACCAGATGTGATTGAAATCCTATAGATCACATGACACAATCATATGTTTTTGAGCATTAATATCATGTGCTTATCACAATACACAATGATACTGCGATCTCCTATACTAACTTTACAAGACTTATATTACATCTACAGGCTACCGACATCTGATCTTGCTGCATTTCGTTATGGTAGACTAAATGTCGGTAGAAGTAGTGTCGTAGATCAAAAATCTGTAGACGAATTGTCCCGGATCTATAATTACTCTATTGCTCAATAATAACTGTAATTACTCTATTACTCTATAATTACTCTATAATTACAATGTCCTCTCTTCTATCTCTGATAAAACCAAACCAAGCTGCACACTCTTATGTTGCTATGACGGTGAAAGGTGTCAATATGGCTTCACTAATACAAAGCAAAACTTGTCGGATTCTATTTTTATCTTATTTTTCTACTTCCGGTCCATTTCCCTCGCGAGGGGCGGGGCTCAATATTTGACGGGGCATACGTCACAAAGAGTCACGGTCTTGGAATCTGGACATTTATGACTTGAATAGATTCTCCAATTTAGAATAACTTGTAATTGTACGAATATTAAATCAAACTTAATCAAATAAATTAAATATTGAATGTTTTAAAATTAATGAAAACTTAATAAAATAAATGAAATAAATTGAATTTAAATGTTTTATATTTATAGAGAGATGTTTTTTGATAATGCATGGAAAAGAGCGAAACATAAATGCTATATTTATTTCAGCACATTTTCTGATTAAATCCAAATGGTTATGTGTTTAATGTTACATCAGCACGAAACGATATTAAATTTGTCTGATTAAATATAGTATTTCACGCTTAATAATTGTATTTACATATTTAAGTTTATCTAAGGATTACATACAGCAATATAAAATATCAATGATCTTCTGTATTTATTAAAGAAAGTTTATCATATAGCGACTAGTTATTTTCTAAATTTGTAATGTGATCATACTATATATCGAATTTCTTATTCACGGTTCATTGTCACATCACAAGTAATTCCGAGGTGCGGGTTAAACTGAACCAGACTCATCTGATAATGTACAATAAGAAAGGAGCGAGTTTGAATTCATGTACGACATTTCAGATTTCTGATTTATTTTTTTAACACTCGTTACAAAAATGTCCGCGAATGATAACATTGCGCGGAGCGGTCTGTCAGGATATGACATCAGAGAAATGACTTTTCAAAATGTCATCGATAAAGTTCTGAAGCCTGCAGGGGTCAAGGTCGGGGGCTTCCCAGAGGAAATGTTCTTAGATCTAACAGAGGATGAGTCTCAGAAATACATATGTAATATCTGGTGCGTAAAATTTAATTTAGTTTTATCCATTTTGAATTTCCATATTTTCATATTTGCTTATGTTTTTTACTGAAAAAGTTTATACAATTATATTTGTTATGTTCTTATTTAAATGGATGTGATTTATAGTTAAATTTTTTTTATTTTATAATTATAATTAATCATATTAGAATATAGTAATCAAAACCTTGACTATTGCATTTTGTCAAGTATGAGTTAAAATAATTAATTTGTTGCTAGTAGCGGGTAGATATTTTATTAGATTTAGTTTTTAAAGTTCATTATGATTAAATTTATTTTGGTTAAATGTTATGCGAGTGTTTTTAATTGTAGTTGTTCAATAATACTTTAATCAATATTATACAAATACATCAAAACTTATAAAGGATTTTAACGCGCATGTATTTTAATTAATAATAAGAGAAAGAAGTTGGAAGTCCAAATATTAATTAGCACATTAGCGTATTATATTTATCTAACCTTAATTATATAATGTTAGAAATAGAAACTTTTAGTTATAGCAGTAAATTTAATTGATACCAATAATGCTGCGTCGTTATATATTACTCGCTCAAAGATCAAGATGTTATAATGATTATAGTTTGAACACTAAGTGTATTTAATTACAGTGATATGATATGCCTTGTTTCTAATATTATTTCTCTATATTGCTATTATTTGTGCAAATATGCAGAGAAATGAACAGACTTCATTGTCATCATACATTAGTTTGATTGTTTTGTGTAAAACTATGATTATCATTATTATTATTCTAAATCGTTTATCTTTCACTCTTCGCTGGCCTCAGGCAATAATATTATTCATCTTCAGTTTACAATGACATGAAATTTCCCGTTTATATAAATTTTTTATAATATTCGTATCATGTGCGGCTTGTTCGAATCAAATTTCAGTAATTGATGCGGTTTAACTTTTCTTTGGGTCATCTGAATACCGTATAGAATTTTGTGACAATACGCACATAATTTTTGACATTATCGTTGAATGCTTCATTTTGTAAGGTTAAAAAGTATGAGTTGATAATATAGTTATTGTTTGTAATAATTTTCCAGCTACATGATACTACATGACTGTAGACAGTGCAGTAATAATCATTTATTCTGTCACACTTGTATCCTGGCTTGGTCTATGACTTATGGAGAGAATGCTCTCAAATGTCCTTTCTGCAGGTAAAAATTTTTCATTCTTTCTGCTTTACGTTTTGTATTTTTTATGCTTTTTATGTACCAATAGAGTGAGAAGAAATTACAAGTTTTTATCATTGTAAGTTGTATTCATGCCTTTTTTTATATATTTTTAATGAAATTTTTAAGGGAAACCTCTCTCTGAAAATTTATCCCAGGATCGTCTTTTCAACTCTTTGCTTTTTTTTGTATGCGATATTTATGTTTATATGAGTTTGAGTTTCACTTATTGCATCGAATTGAGACAAAACATATTTTTCTATCTGAAGTTGTTTTAAAATGTTAGTTCTGAAATTTGCAGTATTTCGTTTGCTTTCTAGAAATTGTGGATTAAAATCTCTAAATAATGAACTTTGGAGTATTCTATTATTTTATTTGATGATTTCATTTTACAAAATAAAAAACAAATTTAGCTATAATATTTGCTAGGCATGGTATTCTTATGTCAAGTGTTTCATTTTGACGTGTCATTATTTTACAGCTACATGTAATCAACCCTGTTATAAATTATAGCTTATAACTATAATATTACTGTTTCATATTATCTATCTGACTTAAAAAATTAAGCTTTACTAAAAAAGCTTTATTTAAAAATTAAGCATATATTTAATTTAAAACTATTACTTTCATTATTTTATTTTTAATATGGTTTTTTTTTGTTTTTTACATGAAACTTTAACAGATGTGATCAGTTAGAATACAAGTCACATAAAGAAACAGACAAGTTGCTGAGTGAAAAGCGTGTGCACTGCCTGGAGGAGGGTTGTGGGTTCAAAGCTCCTCTCAGAGTCTTTCTCCTTCACTGTCACGGTAGATTACGCTACAGTAACGCTGGTGTTGACTTTGATGCGTTGCAGCGAAGAGCTCGCGCCATGGCTCCTGCCACTCATCTACTCATCCTACCTAATCTGGACTTTGATCAGAACTCACCGGTAAACATTCATCAACAGTTACTTCAGGTATTTTTAAGGATAAACTCGCAGGCTTTGTGGTAGTATAATAATATGCGATTGCATTTTTCACATGATTTTAATTGCTTTGTGGTAACATATTTAGATGTATGTTATCGTGTAATTTTAGACTTATTTGCATAATGTTGGTAGATAGAGGTAGATGGATTTTTTAATTGCATTTTAATTGCATGCTTTTATTTGCATGTTTTTAGCTTTTCTGCATGATTTTGAGATTTACACATCAGTTGCTTTGTGATTAGTTGCATGATTGTATTATACAAGTGAAATATTATTTTCTAATGACTGATTCCAGAATGCCTGCTCATTATTCTCATTTTCTATACAAGTGTAGTTGTTATTTAAAATTCATACAACGTAACTCTTTAATATCATAATATCATTTTTTAAATTGATGCAAGAATTCATCTATCAACGAGTCAAATGGACTGATTGAAATTATTGTGCATTGCTTACCGTATTCTAAATTCGTTTAGTCACTAGATGGGATTAAAAACTAGTTTAAACTAATTTTACACATATAGGCTTTGTAAAAATCTTCATTATGAAAATGTATTTTCTAAATTATTTTGCTTATTTTGCAGTTTTTTGTTCTTCACATTTTTTGTTTCCCATGCTTTAAATCTTGTTTCCAATAGTTTTTTTATGTCTAATTAATTTACACATTCCTATTATTAATAATATGATCATTTATAATTAAGATGACAATCTATAAGATTGTCATCTTATAGATTATTTCTTGTTGCCATACTAAACAAAATCATTAGGAAAAATATTTCTAAAATAAACAATGTAAAGTTTTTCTTTGATCATCTTCTATTTATTTTTATATCTTTACATCTGGTGTTATCTTTCAATAATTATTTTATTTATATTTTTAAACTACAATTAAAAACAAAATAAAGTCATGAGCTTTATTATAAGTGTGTCATCCTTGAAGTAAAACAATGTAAGTTGTAAAAATATCTTCTATTTTATTATCTTAACCACTAGTTGTTGTTTAAAGTAACTTTCTGTTGTATTACAGGGTCGTGCAATGATCAATCAAATGATGCTACTAATGCAGCTAGAAGCTCATCTCCGCTATCAATCACATCTCATGGATGAGAACAATGTCAACACATCTAATCCTACCTCCCTCTCTCACCCCGCCCATCCCTCCGACCCTCGTCTACATAGACTCGATGACATCCTCGCTCTGAATGAACAACTCAACGAAGTTGGAACCATTCTCACTGGTCTACTCCACTCTCCGCTAGAGTGGAGAGTCCCCACTCCGTACCCAGTATCTTCCTCCAGATCAAGAACTTTCTCGAGAGTCGAAGGGGAGGAACCCACCAGTGCTGAAGTGGATCGTATCCTGTCAACATCACCACCACCATACCCCTCTTATCGCGGATCCGATATCCCAATGCATCGGCAAGAAAGATCCACCACTCTGAATAGCTCTGATCAAAGAAACCAATCTACTCCGAGTCCCGGGGAAATTTCCCAGTTTTATGATTTTGATTCGGGTAATCGAGCGGATTGGGATTATGCCTCCGCGAGTGGGAGGTCGTCTTTTAATCACACGACATCTAGTATGTTTGAACCGAGCATGGAGTATGTTGCGAGACATAGAAACAGAGGTGGCGTCCAAAGAAATGAAATGACTCAAAGAGGAAACGCAAGATTTGAATCTGTTGAATCGCCTTTCAGTAGTTTAGCTCTCGGTGAGTATAACAATGGTTTCTCTCGTGGTGCCTCAATGCAAGATGAAGCGGGTGATGATGATGATGATTATTATTTTTCAACAATCCCTTCTACTGTGATTGATAACGATGTGGATGATTACGATGCAAATCGTGACTGGCGAAATTCGTGGAATGCCGACGATGACTTATCAATGCATCGCGCTGTAGAAAACACTGCAGTTTCGCGTCGCGTTTATTCAACAAATCAAGATCGCAGGATGGAACAACTTCAAGGATACGTTGATCAGACGTCGCAGTTACGCGAGTCCATGTCGGCACGTTTGCTAAGTCGACCCGTTCAAGTGTCACGTAATGGACTCGCTACAAATAGAACTGCATCACGCGATGCTGCAGTGTTGCAAAGGATCATTCCATTAGTTGGTAGCGCTTCAGGAGAATCTGTATACGGTGACAGGAATACTGGCAGAGATAGAAACACGCGTGTATTAATTTCAGAAGCCAGTATGTCGAATAATAGTCAATCGCTGAATCCCGCTAGTTATACATTGGCTTCACAAGCCAGTCCACAGGTGGCTGGCTTTCCTCGAATTAATCCATCTGGTGGCTTTGTGACTAGTTCCCGCAGTAATGGTCTTAGCGGTGCTGCTTCTTCCTTGATTGCATCCAGTATAACGCAGTCATCTCTAGTTGTAACGAGTACAGTTGCAAATGCACCGACTTTGAGATATACCGCCTCAACTGCTAGAGATTTTCAAACGGAATCCAATGTCTTAGCCTCAAATGCAGGACGTTCTCAAGATGCTCAGGCTATATCTCGGCCAATGCTAGATGAGAATCATAATTTAAACGTTAGAAATGCTGTTAGCACAATTGAAAACATTGCCAGACAAACATCTACTGATCCTCAAGTAAATTCAAATCAAACGCCTATCATCGAGTCATCATCTAATGGTCCGGTTATTGCACCAATTTTTGATCAAGCATCCGTTGCCAATTATACCAGTTCAAATTTATCATCATCACATGCATCTGGGATTATTGGGTTAAATTTAAATAGAAGCAACGGTGTAGCGACTACAGGTTCTGCTAGAGACACTGTTAGCACATCAAGGAAGGCATCAAAAGAAGCATTAGCTTCTCATCGTTCTACCGCGTCTATAGTTCCACCAATTAAAACTACTGACAAAACACCAACTCGATCTTCAAATAATACATTGGCCGTTGCATTGCATCAACGAAAAGCATTAAGAAAATCAGTGTCAAGTGAAAGCAATGATAAAGTCGATATAGTTGCATCTGTCAAGTCAATCGATTCTAAAGTTTTAGGCACCGCTGTTGAACAGAAGCCTCGTAGAGCGCTGGTGCCTATTTCAAATCCTACAAGACGTCGCGTAGCACCAGCGCCACAGAGTACGTTAGATTCTGCTAGCCAACCAAGAACCATGTTGAGAGCTAGACGCAGGAGTGAGATAGTGAAGGAATTAATGTTTCGTAAGAAGGAATAGAGATAGCACGTAAACCTAGAGTAGTTTAGAGATTATTACAGAAAAATATCAAGCAATGTTTTTAATCTCTTTATAGATTTTTAATTTTCTTTTATTATTTTTTTTTAAAAGATCTTTCTGGTTTTTCATCAGTTACATTTCAGAAATATGTTTGCAGTTCAAATTGCCTTCAGTGCAGTAAAAGGATGATTTGGGCAGTTTATAAAGTATATTGAAAAATGTGTCGTTATTGCTTGATTTATGCAGTGTATGAAACTGAAATGAAAAAAAAATTAAATAAGCTGTGGTGATTGTTGCATAATTTCAAATTAATTTCAATTAATTTGTACTAGTAAATTACTAGTTAATTTCATTAATTTCAATATGAGTATTACATATCATAACAGTGCAGACTCAAAATAGTTTTTGTGATTATATATTATTAAATTTCACTCCACATGTAGATTGCACCACTGAACAAGTTATATCTTGAGTAGACATACTATATTAGATGTGTCATTATAACCTAAATTAAATCAATTTTATTTTTTACAATGACATCAGTTCAAGTATTTCATTATATAGAAAAGTGGTCATAAATGTCTTAGAATTTTTTCAGTCCTAGAATTTTTTTGTTGCTAATTTTTCATTTGAACAAATCGTCTTTCATTTCAAAACAAAGCTAGAGGTAGTATCGAGGTAGTGATTCTGATATTTTGCTTCAGAAGCAAATGTGCCTCCCTTGTAAGTTGTATCTGGAATTTCCATAAGAAGAGTGACATTAAATTTGAAATTGAGCAATGAATACGAGGTCAAGTTGTACAATGCAGCTTGCTGGTCAACCCTTTAAGATAACTAGTCTAGACAAAACTTATGAGAAATGCATGTTCACTTGATTATCATTTACGTACTACTAAATAACATTACCATATATTTGATTTGCAGTTGCAATACATAAGTACTATTAGCAATTATACTGCGATAATAACTTATATTTTTTAACTCGGTGTGTTGCATAATCACATGTAGACTATAATGTAAATTGACTATATACTGTGTTATTTTTTATATATTGTAGTAGTCTTTGTAATGACTATATTTTGTAAATTACTGTTAGAGCTATATTTGAGATTATCTTCATATTCATCTTTTATTGATGCTGTTATTGGGCATTTAATAAAAACACTTTGACCGTTAACTTTTGTATTCTGCGATTCTCAGCTATGTAATAATTGAATACCTACAACAAAAGCACTGATCCATTAACTTTTGAGACGGGTTTCATATTAAATTTCAAAAGCTATTGACATTGCAAACTTTGACAATAAAGTAAACGCCACTACATATAAGTTCACAACTTAAGATTTCCAGATAGATCTCACACAAAATCTATCTGGAAATATTTATTTCCGGATAGATCTTATTGGTCATTTCAAAGCATAATAATTGCATTCTTTTCTGTTCTAGCTTATAGTTTTTTTGTTACTTTATAGCAAAATGCTGTTAATTCTTAATAAAAAAATTGCCTTTCTTTAAAAATCCTGAATTTGTATGATAATCAGCTACACAGAAGATTAAAATTTAACCTTTATAGTTTAGATGCATCTGCATTGATCATATTGCAGTACATGTATGAGAAAAAATCTTTAAATATAAATGATACACAATGAAAGTATGCGTTACATAATATCAAAACAGAACAAAAATCAATGAACCATAATTTTTATAATTTTATTCAATGTGAACACTTTTTAGAAATTATTGTTTTTGTCCTTTTGCAATGTTTCTTCATCAAAAATGAATATCCAAAAGTAATGCATAATTTTCAGAATATTCCAACTCCTTAAATTGTCATGTAATTCTTAACTAAATTTTGTCAAAGTGATAAACTTATTAACATTTACAACAAATGTGTGAACAGCATTTTAAGAATCTAATAACATCTACTAAATAACATTGGAAGTAGATAGACATGGGCTAAATTACGAAACTGGATAGAAAATAAAGCCTCACAACAGAAGCATTTTCTGACAGAATAATACAAGTTCTTAAATTAAAGTCATTTGACTGGTGAATCTAAAATATTTTCATCTACAGAAATGCGCTTAACTTAAAAGGCGAGTCTTGGGAGAAAATTATCAGTTAAAGTTATTAAACAAGATCTAAAACTTCAGACATTACAAGTAATGAAAAAATATAAATAAAAGTCTTAATAAGTTTACACAAACATAAATGCTGAGCGATGATAACACGCGCTATAAATGTGAAATTTTCATTGTGGAAAAATTAAATATTATATAAAAAAAACCCAATCTTAAATATATGATCGTACAAATGTTACTCACGCACAGATAATCATTTTTTAAGATCAGTCAGAAATTATTATAAAATAAAATTGAAAAGGAAATTAATGAGAACATACAGAGGTGTAGTAAGAGAGAGGAGATATAGACTTATACTCCTAGACTCAGTACTAACTGAAGTATATAATTAGGAATATACTATAAATATACTGAAATGCTTCTATTCAATTTTTTAGGGAATTTTTATAAATAAATTAAATAAATAAACAAAAAAAAATTAGGTCACAAGTTGACTGTAGGCATACCAAATTACGTGCATAAAAAATGCCTCAAATTTAGAAAAACCATCGCTCAGCACAAAACAGGTCTAAAATATTACAACGAAACAGAAAATAAGCTAAAAATGTCCACTGCAATGAGTGGACGCTATATACATGTAGCTGCCAATGTTGAGCCATAAGATTGTCTTAAACCTAAAACTATACTAAACTAATTAGCAATAAACAAAGCATACTGAAACTTAACAAAATTACAGAAATAAAAATAAAAGCAATAATCCAAACTGGTAATACAATGTCATAGTCGTCTGATTAATACCTAAAAAAATTTCGCAATGGAAAATCGCTGCATCAAAATTACGAAAGAAAAAGCTGCAATCATAATAAACAATAGCTGCAAACTTAACTAATGCATTAAAATAAGCGTAATTATTGTTGAAGAAAATGCCTTTATTATGTTTTAATGAATAAAGTGCTTAATAATTATTATTATTATAATTTCTTAATAATTATTATTATTATAATTATTATTCATAATTTCAAAATGCTGGTGAACCATCTGAAACATATAGCCCAGATAAAATAAATTTTTTGTTAATAAGTTTTGTTCATTTATTTTTATTGCATTGAAAGATTCCTGCAATATAATGACATTATAATGGAAGTCAGCTTTATATCTGCACTCTTAATAACTGATCCATTGCAATAATATTCAGTGCATTACTGTAATGCTAGAAAAGAAATAACTTTACAGTTATTATAATCAGAGAATCAGCAATTTATTAGTTTTAACACCTAATCTTTTCAATGTCTTTTGATTTGAACACAAGAAGGTAAATACTTAATAATTTTATACAACAAATAAAAAATATTATATTGTACACAGCACATGTAAAAACTAGATACTTATCAGCTTGCGTATTATCTCATTGTTAAGCAGCTTATGAATAAAATATCTGTTTCTAAATTGCACTTTGGAAGTCTTGTTCTCTACAGCAAATGTTTGATCGACGCACTCTCAATTACTTATTAGAGTGATAACAGGATCGCATCATTAGCGCATTGAAGTTTTACGTGTTTTCCTTTTCACTTTAGACGAAGCAACTTTCCCCGCAGTCACAACAGACCCTTTGTTCACAGCACGCTTCGCTTTAGGTGAGACGGTCTGAGGTGTTGCATTTTTCTCTTGCACTACGATACCATCAGAAACAGCCACCGATTTAGAAAAACTCACATTCCTTGTAGAGGCACTTCTGCTAACTTTCTTTGGTGTTGGTTTAGTCATTGGAGATACAGTTTTTGATTCACGGATTTCTTTACTTCTACCTTTCTTACCCAATGGAATTTTCTCCACTGTGGAATCCGCAATGTTCATTGATTCAATAGCTTGCAATTTTGATTTGTTCTTTGGAGATGCCTTTGCTGAAGTTAAAGACTTTGAAGTAGACTTACTTTTATTAACAGTTTTATTAGAAGTTTTAGCTTTGCTTGTTGCTTTACCTGTTTTACCTGCATTACCAACTACTTCAAATTCATGTGAAACTTCAACTGCATCTTTCTTTCCACGTTTCATTTTTGGCTCTTTGATTTCCTCAGAGACTATAGACTCGGCAATCATCTTTCTTTTATTCAATTTAAGCTTTTTAGGTGTCTCATTAATGACTGCATCAGTTGCCTTTATGCCTGTATCATTTTGTACTGATTTTTTAGACTTTTTACATGCAATTGTCAACATTTTCTCGACAGCAACTGGAGAATTGACAACCAAATTCTTCGTAAGTTTTTCAATAATAGTTGCATCAGCGGGTTTTCCTCTTCTTCCAGATTTCATCGTTTTAACGGGAGATACAACCTCAGTAATTTTATCGTCACTAATTAAACTGGAAGTGTCTTCCAGTTTCTGCTTCCTGCCTCCTCGTTTAGTTGGACTTTTTTTCTTGATTGATAACAATAAAGTAGTTTCACTTTCTATCTTTTTTAAAGGCACAAATTTCTCAACAGGATCTGCTACTTTTGGCGATGACTTTGCAACTGAATTCTTTATTGAATGACCATTTGGCGATTTTGGCAATGCCTTTGAAACTACAACTTTCTTAACTGGAGATTGGGCTGCCTTTTCTTTTCTCCCTCTTGTTACTTTTGGACTAAATACAGCATCATCAGCAGAGATAGTTGCTCTGTAGTTCCCATCAATTTTCTTCTTTTTACCTTTCTTGCCATTTACATCATCTGGTTCAGTGATGTCTTTAAGGAGATCTGGAGTTGCTGCCTCTACCAAACGAGATTTCTTTGTTTTTATTACAAGTTTTCCTTTATTGTTTTTCACTGGGCTTTGTATATTTGCAGGGGATTCAATCTTACCCACCAATGATTTAGGTGCACGTTTTAACTTTGGTGACTTTATTGGTGAAATAACTACTTCTTTACCTGTTTTCTGTTTCTTCAAGTTCTTGGTTACCACTGGTGAAGATATGATTGCAACAGTACTTGGACTGACAGTTACAACTTTACGACCTCTGGTAGACTTTGATCTCTTTGGTGATGCAACTGTTGCCTCATTTGTTTCAAAGATAGAGTCAAGTATTACACTGCTATCAACTTTAGCTTGCTTTGAATTCTTTGATGACTTTGCTGATTTATCATCATCAGAAGATGCAACCAATTGAGGGTTTGCCAGATAATCAATTTTACTTTTCTTCGCTTTTGAACCCTTTGGTGTTGATGCTTTCAAAGACTTTGATTTTCCTGTTTTTGGCGATAGAATCTCATTGTTTATATTGACATCCATCATATTCAATTTGACAGTGTCAGCATCATTCTCAGCTATAGGACTCAGTACTGATTTGCTGTTTTTAAAACGAGATATTTTTGGTTTAATAGGATTTGTAGAATTTTGTACAAAAATATTTCTTGCACCACGTTTAGCTCTAGATTTATTTGCTACGATAGCGTTAGGAGTAACAAGAGATTCAACTTCCAAAGAATCATTTGGTTTAGTTTTCTTAGATCTTGATATTTTAGGTGTCTGTTTTGGTGAACTGACAACTACATCACCTTTACCTTTCTTAGCTCTAGAAGATCTTTGCACGATGGGTTCAAGCAAAGTAAATGTAATGTCCTCAAGCTCTGCAGCAGCCACTTTTCCTCTCTTAGATTTCCCAGCTCTAGGGCTCATCACATCCGGTGATAAACTGACAGCTGATGAAGCAGCTCTTTTTTTAGCTGGCTTACGCTTTAATGATGCAATAGAAGAATTACCTGGAGACTTGACGATCACATCAGTCTTATCAATATCGGTGTTTATAGCGATTGACAAAGATTTTGGTGATAGAATACGAAGTGGAGAATCTATCTTTGCTGCTATGATTTTCTTTCCTTTATTAGATGTGGCTCGTTTACCTGATTTGTTCATATTCTTTGTTGAAGAGAGCACTACTGGTGAATTAGAACTTTTAACAATAACTGGAGACGTCATAAGATCTTCAATTCCAGTTAAATCTGGAGATGCCAAGACTGCAGCATCATGAAACATTTCTCTCACTCCAATCAGCTTTGGTGTCTTCACAGATTTGGGTGTTTTTAACAAAATTCTAATTCCCCCAAACTTTGGTGTTTTCTGCACTCTAGGTGTCTTCAAGAGCTTCTTAATTTCAGCCAAAACTGGTGTCTTCTGTATTCCTGTCATCTTACTCAACTTTCCAAGTTTCTGCACCTTCTCCTTGGGTGTTTGCATGAGCTTCTTGATTCCACTTAGCTCCAAATCCATAAACGCCATAGGGGTTTTCATCAATTCACGAACTCCAGCAAGTTTAGGAGTCTTTGGTGCCTTTGATGCATTATTGAGCGAATACAGAACAGTATCGTCACTGGACTCAAGATTGAGAGAGCGAGCCGAGTTCAGACGATTCTTCTTAGATGCAGACTGTTTCACTGCCCACGGTGAGACAAGCATTTCTCCAGGACCATCTGGAGTAGGTGGAACATCGGAGTAGGAAGAGCTGGATTTTGTAGAAATAATACTCGACTCAATAGCCTGCAAAACAGAGAATTTTTTTAATACAAGTAAAAGTGATCCATTTCTAAAAATTCAACAGATGATTAATATACAGTTGCACAAGCTTATAACATAACATTCAAAGATGTTATCCTGTCAAAAATCAAGGAATATAACTGCTATTGTAAGTCTGTGACTGCATTGATTGCAGACTAAACTGTTTAACTCACCGTATGCAGCAAATTACAAATTATATACAATAACAAATATTACAAAATTTCATCCAATTGTATCATTTGTTCAATATTTCTGTGTCTACTGTCAGCTATAAGCCAGTATTTCTTATTTGTTTTTTTTCTACATTAATATAAATTAAGCCTACTAACAAATTTTAAACTATTGGGGTGTCAATGAGATTTATTTTGAGGTTATGTGTTGTGGGTTGGGTGGGAGTTAATAGCGGGGTTCAAATTTTATATTGAAATTTAAACACGATTTACATTGTTTCAGTTTGAAAGTATCAAATTTTAGTTACGCATTTTCACGATTTTTTTACAGATTTCAACTAGTTTCTTAAATAGTAATTTAACTTCAAATTTTCTATTTAGCCATTCGTTGTTTGAACTCAAAACGAAACTATAAATTACACGAGACTCATTATATATCTTGTTGCTAAAAAACAATACAAATAGAAATAATAAAACAATAGCCCGTAAACATTTTAAATTATAAATATAAAAAGAAAAGAATATAAAAATTATACAATTTATAAAACCACAATGACTGAAACAGACGTAAACACAGCAGTACCTCATTGACTGATTTATTACTCCTATATTTAATTACTTTCTTATTGCGACCGATAATGATGGTAGCAGGTGAGTCTATGTGATGAACACCAGGCTTGGATGATTTACCAGTCGCTCCTTTTACTGATTTTCCTGCGACAGCCTGTATAAGAAAATACTTGACATATACAACTTCTTACATGACTCAATATTGACGTTGCAATTACTGAAATATGCCCGTGATCAATGAATCCACACACCACTGTACATTTTATTTCAAAGATTAAACCAATATTTGTTTCAAAATTATGACAGCAAAATTACAGGCTAAAAATTTCTTTCAACTTTCTAAGCTACGAGTACAGCCCGTCATTAACTTCCTGTTTAAAATGACTGAAAATATATTTAATAAAATTTCAGATATAAACAATAGAATTATCCCAACTTGTAAAAAATCATTATAAAATGAATGTAACACAACATTCTACATACCTTTGAAACTTTCCCCTTCTTAACAATTACAGGTTTCTTCTTTTTAGCTTTTGTCAAGATTTGTAAAGCGGCAGATGTAGCACCTTTAGCTGCCACCACTTGTTCACCCTGACTTACAACTTCTGACCACAACTTTTTCCTACGAACACTCGACTTGCCAGTGGATTTCATCGCATTTTTTATTCCTGGAGTCTTTCTGCCAGATTTCTTTACACTGAGTTTATTTGTACTAGCCTTTGGAACAGTGAGCTTTGTTACATCAACAGCACTTACCTCAGCCTCAGTTTCTAAAACCATATTTTTTCTCATTGAATTTGCCTTTGATGACTTACCTTTTACCAATTTTACTGGTGTTTTACGACTAACAGTCACTGAGTTATTGCCAAAAGAAATGTTAGATACATCATCAGCTAAAGGACTTGCAACTGATGTCTTTGATGACATATTTAAAGTAGATGACTTTCCATAGATTGCTCGCATGGCTACAGCATTTGATGGCAAAGACTTTATTCTGTCAGAATCAAAGAGCTGCGATGACAGCTTCTCTGGCATTGACAGATCCATATAGCGTTCAGATATCATCTTTTCGGCTCCAAATGTGTTATTTTTGCTTTTCTTGAACTCTTCTGGTGACCAACGAGTGGGTTCTTTAACACGACGTGATGCAGTGCGGACGCATGATTCTGAATCCCAAGGTCTTTTACGGGGAGACCCAGAGACTGGAGTCTTAGCTTTAACCTTTTTAGGGATCACTTTGGGTGAAATAACATCATTAATTTTTTTCTTTTGTTCAGAAGATTTTGCTGCAGATTTCTTCATCCCAGACAGCATGTCACTAGCATTTAATGATACATCAAGACTATTAATCCTTTCTGGACTCGAATTACATTGCTGTGATTTCTTGACTGAAATATTAAGAGGTGAAGATTTGTTTAAGGATGTCCTTATGTTAGTTGTAACCTGAATTGGACTCTTATCAATAAGGATGTCAGACCCCTTCAAAACTTCACCCATCGATTTGCTTCTACCGGAATTCTTTGCCAATTTTACTATTTTTCCAGTACTCACTCTTGTCTTCTTGACTTTTCCAGTTATCGGAAATATCTTGACTTTTGCGAGACTTTCTTTACCATATTCTTTCCCAAAACTAAAGTGATTTTCTTCTCCAAGTAATTTTGCAACACTGCGCACTGGAGTAACATGCTTAAAGGCTGATTGCGGTGACTTCAATGATTTAACTGGAGACTCCGCTAACACAGGGTGAGGCGAAGAATGAGCAAGCGTAGAGCCAACAGAAGATTTACAACGTCTCGAGTCATTGACATATTCAGGACTTGACTCAAATGCAAAAGGATCAACGCCAGTTGCTGCGGACATCGATGAATTAGCAATCCTAGTTCTTGGCGAAGTAACATTCTTAATAGCAGATCTCACACGATTACGAGAAGCTCCAACAAGTGGACTTCCATCACTAGTTGATATAACTCTCAACGCTTCTTCAAAAGAACTTGGCAAAGATTTCCTGTTCGTGATGGAAGAATAATGTGCCATGATATCCTCACGAAGTGATGTCTGAAAGAATTTCTTTGTGCTGGTCAAAGATGGACGTTTGACCAGCTTGGGAACCAAAGGGCCTTTTCCATCAGGAGATTTTGAATGCATGATGCTTGAAGACAGACTGAGTGGTGATCGAGGAGATAATTTTCCTTTTGATGATATAAGACTAGCTTTGGATGATATTACTCTTTGTTTGGATGATGAAGATTTTTCCAAAGGCGATGATACATTCAGAGAGGCTCTTCTTGAAGAAATTCGAGAAAGTCCATATCCTGATACTTCAGGTGAATCCATTTCCAGATCTTCATCATAAACTGAAATAGGAGATCTGATACTTGACCGATTGGAAGGAATTGCTTTAGAACTTGAGAAATCTTTTGTCAAAGTAACTCTTCTTGATATAGAACCTTTGTTTGATAAGGGAGTACTTCGTATAGGAGGTCTTGCAAATGAATGCCTTTCAGGAGATACCACACCAAATATAGAAGCATCTGTTGACACATTGCCATCAGTTAAGTTCAAAGATGCATTCTTCAGCATTTTAATCTTTGATACATTATTTGAGCTAAGATATGAAGTTGATGATGTAGTACTTTTCTTATGATTTACAACTAGTGGTGAGCTAGACAAACGCTCAGCATCTTTGATGCGCGAAGTACCTGCTGCACGTTCTTCACTTCTTAAAGGTGGCCTAAGAAGCGATTCGTAGGAAGCCATTCCAAGTACAGATAAACTACGAGATCTCTTTGATGATCTATTGTACGAATTTTCTTGAGAATCAATTTCTTTAAGAGAACTTACTGTGGTTGCGTCTTTGTAGTAACTAGACTCAACCACTGAAGAATCTTGTGACCTTCTATTCTTATCCAAAGAGTTATTTCTTTTAGTTGAACTCGTTTCAATATGTTCTTCAGAATATTTCTTAGCACTTGCAGGAGATGTACTCAAACGCTTTGCTGTGGATCGACTTACAGCTTCAATACTTGCATTGGGTGACGAAATGCTGCCTTTTGAAGATCTTCTAGACTTTGGATTCTTG
Source organism: Oconnorella tubifera (assembly GCA_034700105.1). Taxonomy (NCBI): domain Eukaryota; kingdom Metazoa; phylum Annelida; class Clitellata; order Enchytraeida; family Enchytraeidae; genus Oconnorella; species Oconnorella tubifera. The sequence goes on from JAQIXG010000300.1 coordinate 28,213, forward strand.
TCAACAGGGCTCGGGTCTAAAGTAAAACTTGTGTCATCTATCTGTGAAGTACTGGTTGTCAAATTTATAGACCGCCTCTTACTGTTACTACCACTCTTGGAAGTGTGCTCTAATGACCCATCAAGTGATAGTTTATTTATCTTTTTGGAACCTGTTAAAACTTCTTCATTTATCATATTTGGATTCATCTTGGGTGTCACTGATCTCGATTTACGACCAAGACTCTTCTGTTCAACTTCCATTGGTGATTTATCATTCAATTTTGAAATTCCAGCTGGTGACAACACTTTTGAATGCTCTTTTACTTTCTTCACTGATTTTTCTTCAGACTTCGGCGTAACTTTCTTCGATTGGGTATTTAATTTAGGTGAAGCATCCAATACAAAATTCATGGCGTCATTTACAACCTTCGGTGTTAACTTTTTTGATTTCACACTGGACTTAGGCGATGATACAAGAGGTGACAAATTCTCACTAATAACGCCAAAGGACATTCCTACACGTTTTTTCAGAAGTGGCTTTTCATCAGGACCCAGGGAAACGGGTCGACGTGGTGTAGCCTTACCACCACGTCTCAATGGCGTGCATACGGGCATCGACTGGTCAAATAATTCAGGGCTCATGTTAGGACCGAATGAAACATTACGTTTCTTTCTAGGAACACTTACAGTTGGGCTAGCGAGGTGTCTCTTTATGCTGCGCACGGGTTGTGAGACGATTGGGCTGGCAACATTTGATACTGTAAAATCAAATTTCTGATCATTTAAAAACTGGTATGAACATTTTTACTACATTACAAACTAAGCATATCGTATACTTCTACATAGAAGTTCAAAATTATATTAATTTTTAACTTGCAAATTTAACCAAAATCAGCAAAAAAAATTAAAATTCAAAAATTTAAGCCCTTATATACAATAGTACAAAAAAAAGCTTAGCAGTAACTTCGTTAATTTTAATGTTATTTAACTTACCATCTGATAAAGATTCAGGTTCTTCTGTTTCAGTGACTGGCTGAGACTTTCTACGCAGCATTCCAATGCTCAACTTAAGAGCCTTTGGATTAGGACTGCCATAATTCAATGAGTCCGACTATAAAACAACAATTCAACAGAATTTAAAGATAATACGTTATTTTTAAGAGGTTGTGAGCCGCTGTAAATGGCATGTGACATTTACACATTAACGTATTAAATAATGATTATTAACTAAAAATTATTATTATACCATAACGATCCATACTGTATATAATTTTCTACAATCTCTCAATGTAATAAAATTTCTTAATAAATTCCTTTCTCAAGCAAATTAAAACAATAAAAAATTCTTTTAAATTAACAATCATACCACTCTAGAAGCAGCCCTTCCTTTGATAGGGGGCGTAGATGTTCTCAGTCTCCCAGCAGACAACTTCTGAGTCGTACCAGTAGACTTCCTCTGACTCTTTGGTGATATCATGCCTTGGTTCTTCATAAGATTCTTTGGTGAAACTTTCTTACGAGACGGAACACTTGAAAAAGATCCAGATTTTCTCTGACTAAGTGTCTTTGGACTGGAAATAAACGATCCGCTTAAATCTCCTTGAGATGATGCGGATGACTTCCTTGCAGATCTGGATGACTTGGTCGATGACTTCTTGCCTGATCCCGGTGGCAAACCAGGAGATGAAAGCTGTGATGTTTCTTCAAAAACATCTTGAGATGAAATGTCAGGACTTGCAGAGATCATTGAATGATTCATTTTAGTTCTAGATGATCCAAGTGGACTCAAGTCTATAATCTGTCTCTGTTCAGTTTCATTATCCGCAATATTTGATAACCTGCTTGGACTGGTACCAAGATTTTCTTTTCCCACAACATTCGACGCACGAACAGGGGTTTTCTTTTTAAAAGAAAGTCGCTTTTCTGATGGAGGAGTATCGGACTTACTTGCATTGTTTAAACTGCTCACGAGGCTTACACTTGGAGATAATCCAGACAAAACGATATTGTCAATAAAGGATGACCTCTTAGCACTTCCAGCTGATCTACTTCTCTTAGAGGAAGCAAGCGGGCTCTTTGTAATAACATCATCTAATTGCAAAGCGCTCAACACATGATCACTCTTCAATGGTGAACTGGAATAACTTTTCCTAGATTTCTTGACACTCTTTGAACCTGACGCAAAAATTGAATCCATCACTGAAGCAACCTCGTTTGGGCTTGATGGAATGCCTTTTGATGATTCTATAGAACCTCTCTTGGCTTTTTTTAAACTCTTAGTCTTGGAAGCAGAAATCTTGCTTTCTATCAAAGTATCTACAGGTGTTTTCAATATCTCTTCAGATAACTTCTGCATTACAACTCTACTTGGAGAAATCTGACCTTCAGGACTAATTTCTCCGTGTTTTAAGGAAGGTGAAGTTGAACTTCTTTCACCTGAAGCATGTGAATCCAAGGATTTGGATCTGCGAGAGTTAAAACGAGCAGGATCCCTAACTGGAGTCATCATCTTCTTTTTGTTCAATCCGGTATCCACAAATGAAGCTTTTGCATGACTTCCAACTTTAGAAGCACTGGCAGCTCTAGATGATATTGGCAATCTTGAAGCAGAGACAGTTCTAGAAGGTGTTGCAAGTTTTTGTAAGCCGACAGATGCAGCAGGAACTGTGATTTTAGTTGCCTTGTTTATCTTGGTTAAGTTCTCTACTCTATCTACAGCTACTCTAGCTGGGCTGGCAACTTTAATAGAATTAATAGGTCTTGCTGGGCTAGCTAATCTTGCTGGGCTATTAAGCCTAGTAGTGCTTGTGACTCTGGCTGGGCTGGCTACATTTCCTAAGCTAGCTACTTTAGCTAATCCCGCATCTCTTCCTGGGCTAGCAACTTTAGCAGAAGCAGTCACTTTACTCGAGCTAGAAACTTTAGATGAGCTTATCACTCTTGATGGGCTTACTACTCTAGCTGGGCTTGCAACTCTAGCAGGGCTTGCAACCCTATCAGAGCTAGCTATTTTAGCCATGCTTGCAACCCTAGCTGGACTTGTTCCTTTAGCTACGCTTGCTACTCTAGCTGGGCTAGTTACTGTAGCTAGGCTTGCAACTCTAGCTGGACTTGCTACTTTAGCCGGGCTTGCCGTTTTAGCTAAGACTGCAGACTTAGCCTGACTGGCCATCACTCTTGCAGGGCTAAAGCTTCTAGCTGGGCTATTAATTCGTGCAGTGCCTGGACTTAATGCTGAACTCTGTACAGTAGCTGCTGCGACTGGTTTGCTACTGGACTTCTTAGTAGCAGGTGACTCTCCAGAATGCATGGTACTTTTTTCAGCTAAAAAACATCAAAAAATATTAAATTAAAAAAGTTAATATACACAAATTTATAGTAAAAATATAGCTCGTATAATTCTTCTAGACTCTAGTACACCAATGTCCAATCAATCAATCAATGTCCAATGACATCGTTCCAAAAATACGATAGTCGATGACATTAAACCTAAATTTTCTTTAAATTATAAAGATAATGACAAGAAACTCATAAAAGTCATCAACCAATAACATCACTTCAGCGACAAAGTGCCTTTGAAAATAATATGATCAATTATGGGCACGATAAAGAATTAACAAAGTAAGACCAAAAAAATCCAGCAATATTTAATATCAAAGCATAAGGGTTTACTAAATTAGACAGTTTGATGATACAATAATTCAATACGATATAAAAATACAATTGTAAGGAATAGATTTCCAGACAACTCACTTACTGGTCTCATCTCCTACAAATTCTCATCTGCTTATCATGAACTTTTTAATTTAGAATTTATAACTGCACATTTGCACTACATCATCTGGCCAAGTTACTATAAGTTTAAAATTTAAAGTCTAATAAAAGTAATAACAAAACATCAACATACTGAAGCCAGTAATAGATGCGATGAGATCCGGTTTATTAACTGAAGTAAATTTAGACGCTGATGACAAGCGTGCAGAGGAGCTGTGAGAGTTAGAAGGAGTAGACAAAGGCAAGTCAATTAAAGGATTCATTGATTTACGAATAGAGCTTGTTGAACTATCAGAAATCGACTGAATGTCAAAACATCAATATACGTTAAATCTCTACAGAATATCAAGCGTATTACTAGCGATAAAATTTACAGCAATCATTAATATAAATTATATACAATACAGAAAAACAATAAAAAATTAACATTTCTACAGAATTAGTATTTAGATGGAATACATCAAATAAACATCTCGCAGCAGATATTTGTCAAATTATATGTCCCAACAAACAAGATTCTTACTGCACTTGTATTCTATATCTAACAAAGATATCACTTACATCAGCGGTTCCCAACCTTTCTGTCGCTGTGACCCCTTGATAGCATTTGCCAAGTTGTGGTGACCCCAACAATAACATTTTCAAATTGTGGCGACCCCACACAACAATTTGTTATATTTTTTGTTCAATATTTTAAAAAATCAATTTGCATATGCATAATATGTTTAACTTTACATTTTAAGTATATATTGTGCAATGTACATTGCATGTATATTGCACAAAAAACTCGTTTTTTATTTTAAAAAATTAATTCCAAGAAGGTCTCAGATGACCCCCAGCAAACTGTCAGGCGACCCCAGTTGGGGTCGCGACCCACAGGTTGGGAACCATTGACTTACACGTAAAGGACTCCTACAATCACTTTGACTGGTTGAAGTAACCAACAAGCTTGATTCAGTGAGTGGCAGTTCACAGCGAAACGATCTGTCACTGATTGTAAATACATCACGATGAGACAGCAATTCTCTACCACTGATTGCTGTACCATTGAGCACTGTCATTGAATTCTCTCCAATCTTCATTAGGTATAACTGCAACGCATTCAGCAACAGTAATGAGAATATTTATAAAAACTTTTTTAAGTTGACCATCAGGATTACTATTTGAGAAAAACATCTTCTATTTGACTGACGATTTAAGCACTTTACTAAAGAGAACAGCAAGTTAGTAAAGCATTGTGCGTAACTAAAACTTTTCTATATTGTGTATGAGAATAGACACAAAGAGAAAGAGCCATATTTAATGCAAACCTTTTCATCCACTAGATCAACTCTAATTTCACAATGTTCATGATTTACATTCGGCAACTGTATACGAATATCACAATCAGGGCCTCTGCGTAAAAACAAAATACAAAAATAAATCAGCAAATGCTCTCGTATTAAATAAAGAATACTACTCTACTGGAAATACATTTACTAATTTAGCATTAAGAGATTACAAACAGATTCTGCTTATGATATAAAAAATACTTTCATAACAAACATTATTGATTCTTTATTTGTAGCAAACTGTACTTGCTAACTACTTAATGGAACATCAATTTACAGAAATTACTATTCAATACTTGACACTGATTCAGATACATTTTTAATATTAAATAATCACAAAATAATGTCATGATATGATTATAAAATGATGACAATCAATGAATGATGACAACATAAAACTCAAATATGAATGAATGATCAGTCATATACCAAAAGAAAATAATGATAATTATTTGTTATATATAAAATTGAGCATTTCAACTCGATTTAAATAATTATCTATTGGGGAACAACCAAATAGAATCTGGGCTAAATATCTGCTTTTCGCATTATTTGATTTGGATAAATATTATACCCAAAAAATATTTGAAAGTACATTTGTTAAGTTGAGTTTAACTGAAAGTGATTTCTAATTAATAATATCGTTTCTATAATCTTCGAGTGCTAAAAAGTGATGTAATGCAAGAATAGACAATGTTATTACATGCATACTTAAACTTCAATTGAGTATATTTCTAGTTAATAAATGTTATTATAATAATTACAATCATAGTGAATGCGCGTCATAAAATGACAAAGAAAATATTCAAATATTCAAATTCAGTACCAGATTAAAAATATCAGGCTAATCCCTTCTATCTATTATTGCAGAAACATTATCAAATGCATTAAAGCAATATATAAATATATAAAATAATGAATAAAAAATCTGATCTTTTATTATGTTCAAAATAAATTTAAATTTCCTAGTTAGTTAATAAATTTATAAATCAAACTAGTGAATATTATTGAGTTTATGAATATCAACTTAGTTAATAAATTTATAAATCAAACATTTATCTCAAAATCCTGAAATTATTTATTTTCTTCCAAAAAATAATATATTTAATGAACACCATATGGTATAAGCTACAATATTTTTTGATGTTAAATGTAAAAAGGTTACTTTAATAAAAATAAATATAAAAGTACAAGGGTCTCCTTCGGTTAAGCACCACACGAAGCTGAAATAACTGCAAACCATGTCTGATCCATCTCAATAACCCTAATCATGAATCTAATTACAATCTAAACCCAAATTCTAATCCTAAACCATCTCTAACCCTAAGTGAGGTGCGAAACCGAACATGCCAAGTACACAACATACCGTCCAAAGACACAACGTTCATTTGTGAGTGGAAAACGAGCTCCATCCATCCCATCACGTTTGATGACCACAACGAACCCAAAGGGAGCACAGGACTCGTCCATCACTGCTTTCCTCTCGCTTCCCTCTCCCTCAGGGCCAGTTAGCAAAACTTACCTAAACTTATCAATTTAGTGCCGATTATTACTATAAATTACAAAAAAGCTGCTAATTGTTCCCTCCTATTGTGCCAGGATGTACGAGTTCAGTATAAAACTATTTCAATTCAAATAGAGTCTAACTATAAAATCGATTTGACTAACGATAATCCAAAACACTAATCACACCTTAACCATAACCCTGAACTCAATATCTAACCCTAACATTAATTAGACTTTGCCATCGGTACATATCGAACTAGTATGTACCGAAATCGTTTTGGACCGAATTCGTCCTACACGAATTTTTGCAGAATTGTTTTTAAACATTTCTGCCTTAGACGAAATTTCATTTGACATCATACCCTGATTCCTAATGTATCTTGATTACATACTGATATATTTAAAAATAATAAACATTAAAATGCATTAAATAAACAAATACATATTTAAATTTTAAATTGCAGGGACGCCAAAAATCCCTTTATTATTACGACTAGAATCACCCGCCTAATTTTTATCAACAATTAAATTGTACGCTAATTTCCCCCATCTCCCTAAATCAAATTAATTATCAATTAAATTCATTACGATTAATTAATTATAATTATTTAAAAATTAAATAAAATTAAAAATAAATAAAAACCTTAAGAAAAATATTGCGCCAAATTCTTTTGAGCGTTCATTTTACGATGTGCGCGATAAGAAATAATCCGCAGTAAAATTATTATTTTACTACAAATTCAAATTAATATTAAAATATTTAAATGCAATTTTATTGAATAAGTTAATTTGGTAGTATACTTATCGCTTTAATCGAGATATTTTATATTTTGATATTTTTGTACTTTATTTCTGTTGTTTGCATGCGGAGGGATATAAAAGATGCGTTTGTTTTAAAATGAACCAATCGCGATATCGAAATCGCTTTGGTGTTAATGTCACATCAGCGCAAAAACGCAAGGTTTCAGATGTTATAATAGTATATTTAAGCCATCTTTAGCCGGTGCGTCAGCCCATGGTGTCACCGGTCCTAGTGGCGGATCCATATGAGGGACGATGTGGGCGATCCCCCCCCTACATAGTCCTTTTATTTTTTTTACATGTTAATTTAAAGCTTGGTGGAACGATAGACCCCCCACCCCTACATAGTTAACAGACTTGTTTGTAATAAATCAATGTAAAGCTTGTAGGCTTCTATAGATACAGATATATTTTGACTCCTTATAAATAAATATCATGCAATGTTATAAACTGTCAGTGGCGTAGCTAGGGTTTATGGAGCCCGGGGCGAAAACAATAATTTGGCGCCCCCCCCTTTTTGAACGAGCGAAATAATTATATGACCAAAATTGTTTTTCGTTTTGACTTATTGTAGACTTATGTTTTCAAAATGAGTCTAATTGACCACTACAAAGAATTATTTGTTATATATTGGTTGGACGTGTGTTGTTCGCGCTAATGCTTGAGAGACACTCGGCCTCTTTCGCCGCCCGTTAATGAAATTGGATCTCTGAGCGAAGTGAGATATAAAAAAGCTATTTGTCAAAAAAACATAGG
>JAQIXG010000301.1:0-36305 GCA_034700105.1 Oconnorella tubifera
AAATTGATTGCTTTTATGATTGTATATGGTTTTGTATCGTTGTAAATTTTATATTTAGTATTATAAATTGGTTTAAATACAGTTTTTAATTGAATGAATATTTACAACAGTAGCTTAATATTTTAATTGCATATATATATATATAATACAAACTATTACACAGAGGTGCAGTCAATTGTCTTTATACAAAAAATTTGTCTTTAAAAAAGTCATTAAATTAATCTACTGTTCAATCTTGCACCATCATTATTGACACGAGCTTCTCAAATGATCTGCAAAAAATAAAAAATGGTACAAGTTAAAGCTGTAAAAACTTAATTTCATAGCTCTACCAATATAAAATCTAATTTCAAGTCTGCGATTTGAATTGACGATTCTGCGTGTAAGTTGCTCGAATATTTCTAAAGGCAGTCGAGTAATAATCCAAAGACTTCAAAGTGATTCATCAATAATATTAACATACATGAACATAACATAACAAACGGATATGGTTCAAAGTCTGAAATTCTTTAATTAGGAAACCTATTATAATTAAATATATAGTAAAGATATTTACTTAGATGTGATATTTTCGCACGGAATATAAAATGGGTTACACATCATGTCTATGTACGCAATGTGAAGTTGTCGAAACATCTGAAATGTTAGCATATAAACATAATATATAAAAATAAATAACAAGAAAATGTAGAGAGTTTCATATTTACTAGTTTTCTAACAATATGTTGATATAAAAAGAATATTAATGACAGGCAAATGATTAAATATCAGTTCACAATCGCAATAAAATCAGATGTGATATAAGTATTGCGATATATTAACTTGTTAAGCAGAAACCAATGAGTGAATACTAGGCTGATAACATAATTCATTAAGTTATACTCATAACATAGACTGTTAAGTTATGCTGCTAACATAGTCTATTAAGTTAGGCTGCTAATACATAATAAAAAATAAAGTACATGGACACCATAATATTTACTTAAAAATAATACAATGATATAATATAATGTATATCATGTAACAAAAGAGAAGCAATGGAATGTTTAAGCTTAAATACTTACACTGCGTATTTCATTGTCACGTAAAGATGTATTTGAAGATTCGACAATTATAACAAACTTAATCTTTGTATTCGTAACATATCCGTAACTATATGGCAAAGTCAAGGCTTTTTGTAATTTGAATTTAAGTCATGAATACTATATTATATGAACAATGTTTCAGACATATCTGCCAATTTAAGCGTCTTACTGAAGGGTGCAGAATGTTTTTGAAATAGCGAGCATTTACGAGAATTGAACCTGGACTCTTGCATTTGAGTCCAGCGCTCTAACCACATCATATTCATTAAATTTTGAATATTTTGAATAATGTATCGGTTTTAAACATCCTATTTTATCCCTTATAAATAATAAAAGATACACTCAAATTTGAAAAATTTCGGATTATCGAATATATTTTTGATTTTTTTAAACTTTTAATCTTCATAAATCATAAAGGATACACTCTGTAATCTTCCGTCGGATAAAGAAGACCTAAGTAAAGTTCTCGAGGATCATTCGTGTTTTTAGAAACCGACGAAATTTTCTCTTCGACGACGTCGAGGGAAGTGTGTACGGTGAAATAAAACTTGAGCTCGTTCTCCGTCGGTATCGTTTTCAAAAAGAGCGGATAATTCTGAAAGCAAATTAATAAAGATATGACAGAAAATGTAACTCCGGTAATTTATCACAAATTTCTGTAAATCTAAATCACAAATTTATCCTTTTATGCGATATTCAAAGATTTAGTAAAATTAGGCAGAACGAGTGAAAACTGGATAGACTTATTTAGATCAAAATAATAATAAACAAAGTAATAATTTAAATCAAACTAATAATTAGATCATCTACGAAATAATTATCATGTCTTTTTTGTTGCAGTTTTCAATCCTATGTAACTTCAATTGAAATAAAAACGGATAAAAATAAATAAATCTACCTCTTTAGCGATAACGGCGATACACACGGCCATATTTTTGATGCTGTTTATATTTTGGTTTATCTTTTATGTTTATCTTATAGTTGTTTATCCTTTATGTTTATATTGCAGTGGTTTATGTTTTATGTTTATCTTGTATGGTCAACTTTGTTTATCTTTTATGAGTAATTTGTAGGCTTTGATGTTAGTGCTGGTGCTGCTTTTTGAAGCCAGCGGGATCAATTTACACGCGATCAATTTGTCACAGATTATTATCTGTTCACACTATTATTGGAAGGAAATTAGAAATTAAAAGTTAATAGAAGGTAATTAGAAGGAAATTAAAATGAAATTAAGAATTAAAAGAAAATTAGAAATTGGAAGAAAATTAGGAATATTAAAATTAGATAGACTAATAATAATATTATTGTAGTTTACAGTTAATATGCATTAGGCTTAAATAAAATAAAATACTGTGCACAATTATGTAGTGCGCTGTATTTTTTTCTTGTGCACATCTATAATACAACGAAGGGAAATATTTTTATAAAAAACGAACCACCGTATTGGGGTCAGGTTAATTTGTTTTTCGTTCCGTCCGTAGGCCTAAAATATTCTGCACGGTCGGGGGGCATAGCCCCTGGTAGGGGAATTTTAGCACCCTGATCGGGGGGTTTTAGCCCCTTCCCTGGCTATTCCAGTCCTTCTATAATTATTTGTAGTGGAATTTTAAAATTGAAAGTCAATGTTAAAAGCTCAAATTTATTTCAATATTTCTTGTTCGATGTTTTGCTTTTAGCTGAATGCAAGAGGAACAGCTATTTATTTATTTATGTAAAAAATTCAAATTTATTTATTTATTTAATTATTTTATATATTAACATATTTGAGGTTTCGTTATTGCGTAATTTTTGCGTATTTTTATATAGTAAATTTATTTATGTTATTTTAATGTTGAAATTATAATGCAATGTTGATGCAGTATCCATAAATTGAAGTAAGATGCAAATATGTAATATCCATAATCCTTTTTTGGGTGAAATTCGGTTACGCGCCACATGAAGTTTTTAGAATACAAATACCACCACATATATAAGAAAGGATGAGCAATATAATAAAATAGGTCTCATCGCGAAATTCAAACTACATCGAATACTTTTGATTTTTTTATGTTTTCATCATAATTCTTTAATTATCGCTCATAATTTTTTTTATTGCATCGTAATTATATGAAGAATTTTATAAACTGGGATTTTTAGCTTCAATTTTTTAATACGAAAAGAACTTCATTTTAATACAATCAAAGAAGCAACATGACAGGAGGTATAAAGTACATCGATGATGATGACACCGATATAACTAAAAATCAAACAGATGAAACACCAAGTAAAACCGAAGCCCTAATTGAAATATCTCTACCTCAAAAACTTGACACCGAAATTTTAAGCAACGTTAAACAGGAAGTGGATTCCACGGGGGTTATCAAGAATGAGAAAGAAGCGAATGAAACTAAGACATCCGTCAAGAAGGATATTAAGAGGGTTAGGATTGAGGGAGGGGAGGGTAAGGTGAGAAGGAAGATTATGGTATTTCATCCAAGTTTAGAAGAGTTTAAAGATTTTGGGAAGTATGTTGAGTATATGGAGAGCCAGGGGGCGCATGAGGCAGGCATTGCAAAGGTGGTGTATAGTTCTGTAGCAATTATTTCACTTCTGAATAAATAGAAACTTAGATATAATGTTAACTTGCGTTAATTATGAAATAAAATTACATTAATAAATGACTGGCGAATTATATCGAAATTTAATATAAGTAAAATTAATGTCTGTTAATATTAATCAGCTAATGTTCAGTTAGTGTTGATGAATGAACTTTCAATATAATTTTATAGTCGTTTATTAATGTAACTTTATTTCTTTTCTAAATTAAGTATGATTTTTATTTATGTAGTAATCCTTTAATGCAGCAGCATATAGTAGAGATAGCACGAGTATAAAATAATATAATCACTTTAATTTTACTGTTAATATAAACAACTTTGAAGTCAATTTAATTTTTATCATAATGCACAGTCGTATATAACTAAAATATTTAATTTTAGTCAAACGTTATGGATTACATTATTATATGATGCTTTAAACTTAGCTGCAAATTTAAATTTCTTACCAAAGAATGCAGCGAGTATATATATTATCATACACGGGAATCGAACCTGATCCTGTTTTATTTGAGTCAGGTACTTTAACCACTCTGCTACCAAGCATGACTTCATTCTTTTCAAATATAATAATAATGAACATTATTAAACTACAAATATTATCCGAAAACTATAATTGAAATTAAACTGCAATTCTAATTGATAAAGCTGCTGTAAATTACACAAAATGAACATTTGTGAATAATTTTTATTATTATACTGATAATAATTATCAATATAATTATATAAATAATCAATATATTTTTATTATTATTTCTTATTATCAATGCTAATTTATGATCTAGAAACGGATAGATTTTAAGATAATTTTTTTATCAGGTGGTGCCCCCGGAAGGATGGATAGCCAGTCGGGGGGGCTACCAGGCCCTTGATGTTGTTATCCCCTCCCCCATCCAACAGGTGGTGCACGGGTCACAAGGGATCTACCAGCTGAATAATGAGAATGATAGATCACTGCATGTCAAAGAGTTTGAAACAATGGCTAAAGATGTCAGACTGTAAGTTGTTTGTTTTGATTTTAATCTATGATATAATTTACTTGTTTGATGTGTTTGTGTTTAATTTGATTTGGTTTGGGAATGTTTGGTTGTGCGAAATTTTTATTATTGCAAAGCTGTTCAGTCAGTTATTAAACTGAAGGCTTGTGTGAAGGGTACATCAAGTTCTAAGAATATCTGATCAAGTTAACGTTTACAAGGTTTAAATTGGATACATTTAGATTAAAAGGTTTTTGCCTCTATTGAAAAGTCTAGACTTAAAATTCTCACGAAGCATTTCCTTTAAATATATATTTTTTTAATCTTGACTTATTTTAACAAGTATTACAGTTATTGATAACCTGATGTGAATTATTTTCTAAAAATCAGTTTTTTTACTTTTTCGATATATTTTTGCCTCAGCTTTCAACAGCCCCCTGACACATCAGACCCTGATCAGTTAGAGAGAAGATTCTGGAAGAATTTAACGTTTAATTCTCCAATCTACGGTGCTGACGTGTGCGGATCTCTTTTTGACTCGGATCAGACTACATGGAATGTGTCTAAGCTCGGTACTATTCTAGATTGTATGCAGGAAGATTACGACGTTAAGGTAATGTATTGTATTCGTGAATAGCGGAAGTATAATGAATAGAAAAATAAAATTGTATTCAATACTAGGCCTACTACATAAAGATAATATAGATTATTAATAAATATATTATTAATAATACTAAAGTTTAATTTGAATTTTTGGTAGAAGAGTCACAACTTTCGAACACATTGATTTATTGAAGTGAAATTTGGTAGTTAAATATTAAATTTCTTTCTCTGTAAACTGATAAAAATATCAGAAATATTATTAATTTTTGGCTTGGATTATTGCACATTTGCTAAGTGCTTTTTTTTGCTTACGATGTTTATTATATACAAGATAAAGTGAATACAATTTGTGCTGTGTGACATTTAATTCATAATAGAATGATGCTGTGTAAATGGTCATTTAACAAACAAGCAGATGCTAACACCAATTCTAACAACAATTCGTGCCGCTGTGCCTTAAACTTTTACATTTTTATCTGACTTAAGGTTGAGGGAGTGAATACTTCATACCTGTATTTTGGTATGTGGAAGACAATGTTCCCCTGGCACACAGAAGACATGAATCTCTACTCTATAAATTACCTTCACTTTGGTGCTCCCAAGTTTTGGTATGCCGTACCAATGGAACACGGACCTAGACTGGAAAGACTGGCAGCCGGTAAACCAGTCATTTCTACCTTTTCAGAGAAGGAGGGGTGGAAGCATCGATATTGTTTATTATATTTTTAAAGTTTTCTTTATGGGTTTAATTTAAGCGTTTCAGTGTGTGAAATTTTTGACAAAACATTCTTTTTATATATCTATCTAGTTCATAAAAAGCTTTAGGTGATAATTTTCTACATGGTAAGTGGAAAATCAACAAGAAATATATAAAATCAAATCCAGATGTGATTAAATGTTTTGCTTTATAGGATTCTTTGCGGAAGAGCATCAGGTTTGTAAGTCATTCTTACGTCATAAGTCTACCGTCATCTCTCCCACAGTGCTCAAACAAAACTCTATTCCATATGACAAGGTTTGTTCGTCGCTTAATGTCATATCAGTCACAATTTATGACTCTGTTTGTCATTAATATGCTTGTGTTAGTCATTGTTCTCTCTGGTTATAATTATCATTTATTATTCTATATATTCTTCTCTGGTTATCATTTAGTTTTCTATGAGTGATATAATATACGTTTTTGTCTGTATTATCTGACCTTGATGTTTTTTGTCTATATTAAACGCATATTTCATCAATATTTTCATTAAAATTTAATTGTATCATTTCAGTTTCATTCAGAAAATATAAAAATTCTTTAAAAGACAGTTTAGAGCAACTAATTTGAAGTTAAATTTCTGTTTAGGTTATGCAGAATGCAGGTGAGTTTATCATAACTTTCCCCTATGGATACCATTCTGGTTTTAACACAGGATATAATTGTGCAGAGTCAACTAACTTTGCTTCATTACGATGGATCAATTTTGGCAAATCTGCGGATGAGGTATCTTTTTAAATAATCTAACAATTATCTATAATGTAATTTTTAAAGATTCAAAAGGTTACGTTTAATGTTTGGATTACCGTATTATATGAAAGATGTCGAAGACGTAGCTGTCAATTTAAGCGTCTTACTAAAGAGTGCAGCTAGTTAGAAAAATAGTGAGCTATCCGGGAGTTGAACCTGGACTTATCGAATCCAGCTCTCTAATGGGCCTTGATCTTAATAATGCAAATTGAAAAGGTTAAGCAGTCAGTCAAATATTGACTGCTTAGCCAATAAAGAAAAAAGGATTTATCTAATTTAAAGGATTTAGCTCGTATACAAACAGGTACAGACTCAGTCGTGGAATTCAACTTCTTGTAAATAGATATTTGAATCATATTTCATTACTTTTTTGTCTTGAGTGCAGGGCCGGATTTACATTGAAGCACTTTCAGCACGTGCTGAGGGCCTCCCCAAGACAGGCGGCCCCCCGAGATTGAAAGGATTTTTTTAAATGACAATGTTTGTTGTACGGTTGAATGAAATTGAATGTTAAAAGTCAGCCAAAAAAATGATAGCGATAACAAAAAAAAAAAAAGTCATCACTTTCAAACTCAACACGATGTTTCTATGTGCCATTAAAAAAAATTCGCCCTTTTGAAGAAGCGCTTCAGGCCCCCCAAGGTCTAAATCCGGCACTGCTTGAGCGCTGATGTTAAGATCAAAAACAAACCAGAGATGGGAAGACCTTATGGTCAACAAGAAAAGTTGAATAACATAGTTTTCAACTTTTGTGTTTATCTGTGTTTATTTTTTCTGTAGAAAAGTACATCTCATAAATGCATGATGATGTGTGTGTGTGTGTGTGTCTGTGTGCGTGCATGTGTGTGTGTACACTATACGCTGTATTTAGTTTCAGTTACATTGTTTCTTGTTCTCATTTCTTTTGTTACGATCAGTGTTTCTGTCGACCTGGCATGATTCATGTCAGCATGGATTGTTTCGTGAAACGCTTTCAACCAGATCAGTACGAAAAGTGGAAGATTGAAGATCAGAGGAGAAGAGAAAGAGAAGGAAAGTTGCTGGAAAGATTACGATTGGACGATCCTGACTTTTTTATTATCGGGTAAGAATTTGACTTGTAATAGCTTAGAATTTCTTGTTTAGTTTTGTATACGATTTCTTTTTCAAATTTTTCTAGGACATTTACAATTAATTTACTTAAATTACTTAATTTAATTAGAATTACTTAAAGCATTGTGTTTAGAATCAAGCGCTCAATTTTTGCATTTTGCACTTTAAATTCGAATGCATCACTAAATATTTTTTGTGCTGATGTGACATTAAGCTATGCAAACCAACAAAAACGAATATTATTTAAATTAATTTGTTTAAATTATTTAAAATTCTTTAATATTAACTTTAAAATTGAATTTTTAAATGTTTTTCACTCCAGTTCCGAATCTCCAGAAATTTCCTTCTCTGAAGACTCCCCTCAGCCCCTCTATCGCCCCCAGGGTCCCAGACTCATGATCAGTCCCTCCTCTCACGCCCCGCCAACCCCCGCTCGCCCCCCTGTGCGTTGTACTCGTGAAGGGATTCAAATTTCTATACTAGAGGGTGATCAAGCTTGCACGTCAGATAATAGTGTAGTGAGTAATGATAAAATTACATTAAATGCGGGCTCACAGTCAAATGTAACAAGATTTGCTAGGACACCAATGTTGCAACCCTCACAGGTAACTGGAGAAGTAAATATAGACAATAGGATGTGTTCCCCCATGAATATCAGGGGAAATACATTAGAAAGGGGAACAGTTAACTCTGTATATAATAGGGGAAATATGCCCGGTAGGGGAATTCATTCCTTGTTAAATTATCGATGTTCCCAGATAAATAATCGGGGAAATATATCTGGAAGGGGAGTTTGTTCAAATCAGGGAAATATGTTGGGAAGAGGAACATATTCCCCATTAAATAGTATGGGAAATGGAAATACATCACTTAGAGGAACAGTGTCCCAAATGTATAATTTTGACAATAGTTTGAGAAGGGGAGAATTTCGCCCGGTAAATAATCGGGGAAATATATTAGTTAGAGGAAACTGTCCCCAAATAAATAGTTGGGGAAACGTGTTACCTAGAACAAATTGCCCAATCAATAATCGGGGAAATACAGTCAGACGGGGAATGTGTTCCCCAATGAACAATAGCGGAAATATGCTAGGAAGAGGAATATACTCGACAGCAAATAACAGAGGACAAATTTTAGGAAAGGAAAGATTTCCCTGTATAAAACGTGGTTCAATTTCACAGTCCAGTAATTGTGTTAAACCTCAGAATAATAGAGAATTGAATACGAATGACAGTTTGAATAGTTGCAAGAGGAATGATGGCCTGTTGAATGCCATTGAACAGGTAAATAGTTTATTAAATAAATTAAAACAACAAAGATCAATCAGTGTGAGCAATAGTGACGATCAAATTGACGCTAGTAAGTACATAAATTGTGGCAAAAATTATGCCGTTTCATCGAAAGAGAATAAGATACTTGATAAGTATGGTACTCGTAGTAATGCGGATGGGTGTGCAGAGAAGTATGCTGATCAGGTTGAGAAAAGTACTGTTTGTGAAGAGAGTTCTCGTATACACGAAGAAGAAAAGTATGCGGATGACAATGGTACGAGTATTTCTAAGAATGATACTCTCATTACCACTTGCAAGTATGCAACTAACTGTGCTAATCAGGTTGAGGAAAAAACTATTTCTGAAGAGAGAAATAGCATACTTAAAAAAGAGAAGTGTGCTGAAAAAAGTGATAATATTAAAGTTTCGGAACAGTTAATTTTACCAGATTCTTATAAGGATGATGCATTAGTGGATTATCAGTCGGTAAGTTCAAATTTACAGTCCGTCTTATCTGAGAGTTCGAGTAGTAATAATGTGAAAAAAGGGAAACCTTCATGTAATATGTTGGAATCGAGTGCTTGTGAGTCAAATCTCAGAGATTTAGAGAGTACAAGTATTAGAAATAATTTGTCGAGTGGTGCAGTGGATAGTGTTAACGTGTGTCCAAATTTATGGAGTGATAATACAACAAATGATTTTGTCACTGTAACGAATATATTAAGCCCTGAAAGCACCAGTATTAACCTTCATTGCAATGTTATATCTCAAGAGAGAACTGCTGTTACAGTATCCAGCACTGAAAGTAGTTCTGTCTGTAGTACTCCAAGCAATTGTTCTAGTTACGCGACTACAGAAAGCGCGTCGCTTAATTCTACCGAATGCATTAAACGACAGCCTGCCACAAATAATTGCCGTAGACCAATTAAACGTAGTTCAGAACAAGGGGTTCAAATTTACAGCGAACCTTCCGCAAAATTACTTCGGCTTTCCTCTCCACCTGTTGTCGATACGAAATTTGGGTTGGAAGATCTTCCAGCAACTCGGTTGTTGGCGGATCCTCCCATTCTCTCTCCAAATATCAAATCGTGTTGTAAAGGTAATTTTTTTAGCCCTGAGAATGAACCGTGTATTCCTAGTTTATTCATTGAAGGACCCTGCTATAATGACTTCAGTAATTACATTGACTTGATATTAGAAACAGAAGTAGGTTCAGATGGTATCTTAGATAAGCAACAGATTAAAAATACATCTTCATATATAAGTAATACGAGTGAACAGTCGATAAGTATTAGTGAGCGGACTAAAAATGTACACAAACAGAATGAAATAAATCAAAACCAGTCTATAAATGTGATTTCTCAGGATCAGTTTGAAAGTAAACAAAGCATAACTACAGGTAAACAGTCTAAACCTCTAATTAAACAGACTCCTGCATCTGAGGGTATTAATAATAAGACTACAACACACTGTTTAAATACAATTACACATGCTCAAAATGCAGGCGAATTGTCAAAAAATTGCGGACAGTCTAACTCTTTGAATAAACAGCCTAAACTTACACATTACCAGACTTTATCCAAGCCTTATAATATTGCGAACAATCAGTCTATAATTACAAGTGAAATGAGTAGAGTTAAGCGACAAAAATGGTCTAGTAATACGTCACAGGTGTGTGATTTGTGCGGAGTAGCGTTATCGAATATTGGTAACTTGCGAAGACACATCAAAATGATGCATAAACCTACTGGTCCCATTAGTGTTATCCCAGACCTAGGTGCTAGATGTCAATCTATCACTTCAACTGAAATTACTAAAAATTCACACATTTTGATTGATTTCCATGAGAGTCGAACTTCAAATTTGAATGATACTGATAAGTACGAGAATAAAACTGATAATAAAGACGGCGTTTTACCTCAGGCTAGGTGTGATGATAATGATGATGGAATTTTATCACAATCATCAGGTGATAAAGAAATTACAAAAGAAGAAAATCTTGATGTTAAAGATAACACGATGCATAATATGGTAGATCTTGCGTTGCAGAATTATGTATTACAAAAGATAAATAAAGACAATCAGACGGATCAGTGATCGGTTTTGGAAAGTTCAAAGATCATAGTTGAGGAAAATTTATTAGCAAATACAAATATTGACATCCAGATGGATACCGGGGCAGCTCAAAGTCATATGTCAGAATCTGAAACTGGACCCGAGCTAAATTTATTCAATTGAGAAATGATGATTACAGTGAAGAATGAAATTGGGAGTTGCATGATTTGGATACTTCGAAAGTTAAAATAAGATACTTTTGATAACATTTTGGATTGTTTTTAAAATAGTATTTATATTTTCTATCGAGTTATATATCGAGTCTCTTACTTTAATATGATTGGCTATTGTATTTATTATTTTATTCGTTATGTGGTATTTTGATCTTCTATTATTGGTGTTTATTTTATTATCATTTATCATTTTACTTATTGGCTTCTGATTCAATATTGTAGAGCAATAATAATTATCGTAATCATGGTTGAAATTAAATCTATCTCTATTACAAAAATCAGTTCAAGCTTTACATAGTATATGCTTGTAACTAAAAATAATTTATTATTCTAAATAATAATTTATCATAACAAATGAGTATAATTATTGACAGAGAAAGAAAATGACTTCTAGTATAAAAACACAATCATCAAATTAAGTTTAAAAGTAAATTTATATACCTCAATAAATGATCGATTTAGTTGTATAATTCTTGACTGATTGACGTCTCATTCAATCAAATAAGCAACAGTCTTTTATTGTATGCATGCATTTGTTTGTTTTATAATGACCCATTCAGCCAAGTGCCAGAAATTACAACTTAAAATATAGCATAATAAAACATAAGAACACAAGCTTTGTACGAATATTTTATGCCTAAATGCAATGTAATTTAAATACAATCTCTTGTATTTTTAATGCTTTGTACGCATGTTTTTTGCCTAAATGCAATGTAACTTAAATACAATCTCTTGAGAAAATTGAAAATACATTTTCTTGGCAAAGAAGGATAGTTAAGAAAGTTCAATTTTTCTATTTTTTTACTCCGGGTTTAGCGCTAAAGAAACTTGACATACTCTTCATTCCGCTCGTGTCCACTTTACTCAACTTTTTCTGAGCGGATGACTTCTCTATCTGAAATAATCATAAACATTTATTTTCATTATCTTAATTATAATTTTATAGGCAAATTATCTAGAAATAAAATACGCTAGATTTTGTTGTTGGTATGAATTTTGTTGTTTGAATGCACAAATTGAACAGTTTCATCAGACAATCAAAATAAAGCAATACTAATAGATATTGTTTTAATAAGTACTATTTTCAGTTAGAAGATGTGTGAAGAGGTGTTCAATTAATTAATTTCTTCAAATTACTTAACGCAGGTTTACTAGGCGAGACTTATTTGGTTTCTGCATACCCAATTTTCAACACTAACATCATCTTTGTCTTTTTATGATTGAATTAGAAACTTAATTCAAGTTTAACATTATGGATTACCGTAATATATGAACGATATCACAGACGTAGCTGCCAATTTAAGCGCACTAAAGGGTGTAGCAATTAGCGCAAGAGCGAGCATTCACTGAAATCAAACCTGGACTTGTCAAGTTTGAGTCCAGTGCTCTGCCACATCCAAAAATTTTTTTAATAACAATATTGAAAATGTAAAACAGTCATTTTGACTGTTTTATGCTTGTGTTAACCAACAAGCAAAAAAATAAATAAAAGATTAATATACAGTATTTCAGTCATTTATTTCATGAGCATTTGTCAAGAAAAAATGTAATAAATTAAAAAATAAGAAAACTTACCATTTAAGTTTTAACCGCAAAGATGTTTTATTCAACTTTTTAAAGTTTTTGTAATAAAAAATGACTTTGTAATAAAACTTTCTTTATAGTAACAGTAAAATGATCTGCCATAAAAAATTAAGTCAAGTTATTTAATAAGTATTTTTATATATATATACATAGCAATACTTACTATATTAGTAAATATTGCAATAGTAGTAAAATTTGGTTATAATTATTTCATTCTACGCACTTGTGCATGACATCTAATTTTATTTTAATTTGATTGTGCATGACGTCTAATTTTATTTCATCATTATTTATTTTTCATTGAGTTTGATTTTCTATGTATTTTGCTTGTCTATCATTCAATTGGTGAATTAAAACTTTACAAGATTAATTTTACAAACCTTTTTAGTCACTACTTTCCCCGCAAGATGACTGTAATCTTCCGTTGGACTTACAGCGATGTCAAGTCGACTTTTCTATAAAAAAAATAATTCTAAGTTCATGCAACAATTCCAGCTAAAGCACAAAACTGTTACACGGGCTAAAATTCAAATGGGTGAGAGTGTGTCTACAAATTATCAGAATAAGGAGTATCAAGACTCGTTAGAGAAGTGGTTAGAG
The DNA here is from genome assembly GCA_034700105.1 of Oconnorella tubifera. Classification (NCBI taxonomy): domain Eukaryota; kingdom Metazoa; phylum Annelida; class Clitellata; order Enchytraeida; family Enchytraeidae; genus Oconnorella; species Oconnorella tubifera. The sequence continues at coordinate 13,602 of JAQIXG010000301.1, forward strand.
CACTGGACTCAGACATGACAGGTCCAGGTTTGAATCCTCACTATTTCTCTAACTCGCTGCACCCTTTAGTGGGACGCTTAAATTGACATGCCTATGTCTGAGATGTCATTATAATACGATAATCCATGACGTTAAACTTAACCTAACATAATCAGCTAATAGTTAAAATTTGATATTAAACTTCTTATTGACAATAAACTTGACAATCGACTATAACCTCATAAGCCAAATATTGAAAGAGGAAACCCTAACCCTAATGTTATAAATGCATATGTCACAAAGGTACATATATAACACAACATGTCTACAATGCATAAATATAAAACATATATAATATAAATACTATAAATGCATAACCAAATTCATGCATATATTATGACATTAATACAATAAATGTACATCTTATTAAGTCAAATGAGATACATGCATACATGCACCTTAGAAAGTGGTTCATTGTTCGAGTTATTATTGCTTTCAATTTTTCTTTCAATCCTTGAAACAATCACAAGAATTCAAGAATTAAATTTTCCTTGATATCTTGTTAATTTAACTTTTAATACAAAGAACGAGCAAATACTTAACTTTATATATTAATTTCTTCATAAAATATATAGAAAAATATCAGTGTAAACGATAAGTGATAATCAGACGAATTTTCATAACTTAAATTTTCATAAATTTAATTTTAATTTAATTCATAAATTTAATTTTAATGACTTAAAAAACTGCATAAAAAGTTTCCATAATAGCGATATAATTTCTGGCTTCTTTGTCACTTATTGTCACATCAGCACAAAAGAGTCTATTTAGTGACGCGTTGTCAACTTAATGTGCGGAAAAGGGCAAGCGTGTAAAAGATTCAACTGACTTTATGCTCAAATTGAAATTAAATTCTGATCAATTCTTTACAGAAAGAAGATGGCTGAGCCTTCGTAATAGTAAATAAATAATGATGATGATAATGATGATGATGCAATCTAAAGTAAGTTTCATGATAATGATGATATGAAGCGAGTCTTACCCTAAATAAGTTTCAAGTTTACTGGTTAATTCAGGTTGCAAGTATTCGCTTATTAACTCACACGCATATCTCATGTAATCATCTAATATACAAAATTAAAGTTACATCAGCACAAAACACGACAATTTAGTGCTGCAATGATTATAAGTATGTTAGATCAATATTCAATATTCATCTCGATATAAATCAATACAATGTCGTATAGTTGTAAAAGAAACAAAGTGATGCGTGAACACTTGGCTGTTAATAGAATCCAATAAATGCACTTCCTTCTGTCTCATCAGATAAGAGTGTATATAATTGTATAGATTATCATAAAGGTATAAGCAAAATAATTAAGCCAATAATTATCAGAAAAAAATCATCAAATAATTAAGTATCAGCAATTAATTAGGTATCAGCAAATAATTAAATAGAAAAATTGATTGCTTGATGATAAATGTCACATCAGCATAAAAAGAATATTTAATGACATTGCGTTAACAGCGAGTACAGAAATCAGATGCAATAAATGCATTACATTCCTAATACAATACATTTAATAATTTTCCTTTTGAACTGACAGTGCAAATAGATACAAAGAGCTCTTCAATCAATTTTTGATCCCAAAGGGGAATTAAGAATAAGAAATAAGAACTAGAAAATACCTTCGTTTGAATCGGCGTATTTAGTGCTGCGTACAAAAGTATCGACCATTGCAGAATTAGTAACATTAATAAATCTTTCTTTTAATACAGTCATCACTCTATCTACCTGTCGAAAAAATTCTATCTAATCTCAATATTACCAACTAGTTATTAACTCGAGGCTCGTTAGAAAAGTGGTGAGAGCACTGGACTCAGACGCGACAGATCCAGGTTTGAATCCAGAATAGATCGCTATTTCTCTAACTTGCTGCACCCTTTGGTAAGACGATTAAATTGACAGTTATTTATCTGAGACACCGTTAATACAATACTGAAATCCTTGATATATAAAACTTTTTTCACTTATTAACTCGTTAAAATAAGAATTAACAAATCAGTAATAATCTATCCGTTCAAAAATACCTGAACACCCCCACCCTCTAGTTAATCTCACCCAATTATTAACCCTTCAAAATTAATAACAAGAAAATAATTAAACATCTCTTTCCTTTACTGACTGTCATAAATTCATCTAAGGACGCAGCCACAGCTTTATTACGATTGGCTGCTTGACTGTACAATGTGTGCGTTGTTAAATTTAATACAATGCATAACACCAGACCGCGAAGATTATACTGCTACTTTCTGATTATTTTATATCAACCAATACATGTAAATTAATTCCATTTGTTTAATGCACTTGAAGGTCTTTATGAAATAATGACAACGTGTAATTAAAATTTCTATACCTTCAATCTCAACCAAGATAAAGTTTTTGTTTCGCTGTATCGATAGACTAGAATATCGTCCGAAGCTGAAAAATTCCAAAAGAAAAAGAAATTTTTAAATTATAAATTATACCGTGGAAAAATATAAAATGTTTGTTGGAATGGGGCGCGTCATCCGGTCTATTTACTTGACCCGTCATAACGGTCCAACAAACGGACCTCGTCAACTAATTTCTAGGGTTATGGTTAAAGTTCGGTTTGGGTTAAAAATAGACTTAGGATTAAGTTTAGAGTTGGTCTTATTTTATTTGGTCTTATTTAATATTTAATAATATCTTTACTATATAACATCCGACATAAAATGATCATAAACAAAGTCAAGAGTGATGCCAATGTAGTGAACTTGGAATACATTATTCAACTAATAAAGGAAACACTTCACTAGCAAATTCTAAAAACTCTTGCTATTGAAGTGTTTACGATGTACTGAAGATGGAACGATACACCATTTGTCTTTAAACGATGCAATACCACATAAATTATTGACTCAATCATTTCACATCACACCTATCATTTCAGTTACATACTTGACATCATCTTTCAATATTTTTTTACAATATATAAAACTTCAAGTGACAAATTGCTTGATATTGACCCCTGCTAACCTTTAACCTCTGCAACAAGGTGAAGGTCATCTAATTGACAGCTTGACAATCGGTTAGTTTCCGGAAAAGCTTCGTCTTCGAGAATGCAGTCCAACTGACGATATAGTACATCATTTTGCTGCCGTGATAACAAAAATAAAACCTTACTTTTCGTTTATTTTCATACCGCGACAAATCATCTACAAAGTTTGACCTACGTCTAAAAGATTTGGTCTACCAACATTTGACAACATTTGATCTACCCTAATCCTAATGTCGTGGTAGTTCAAATATCTGTAGACCAAATATCGATAGAAATAAGTGTAGTAGACAAAAAGTCTGTAGATGAATTATCGTGACACTATTTACTATACATTTTTCAGTTGATAGAACTAATAGAATGTATTTTCTTGCATTGGCCTTCGGATACTTGTTGTAAACGTATTGCATTTGGTCAATTCTTTTGAATTAAAACTATTATCATTACATTAAAAATGTATAGACTTACATCTATGATCAATAAATCAATAAAAGTTTAACGTCTGCTTAACCGTCTAGGGATGATGTTGCAGACAACCCCGATGTTTTGAAAACGACTTATTATAAATGATAATATCATTCATATTACTGAATTCTCACTTATAATAATTTTTTTATGAAATTTTAACTATTTTCATTAACTATCCTCATAAATTTTTAATACTAACATAAAAGAATATATATATAAAAAAACTAATTTTCACCTTGCTAGCTTTAATTAAATAAGGAAGTACAAGAAATACTGAATCTATTGGTGTTGCAATTTGTAATGATCCATCTGAAAAAACACATATACAATAATAATTATAATACCAAAATTAATTATAAACAAAACATTATGAAATACAAAATCCTGTAGAATTATTCCTTTTGCGTACTGCTTAATGTAATATTAAGCTAAAATCAATTAATGATAGATTGTAATAATAATCTTAGAATTATGCACTTAAAGTGAAGTCTATATAAATGGTACCCTGACAAAACAACCCCGAACACATTAACCCGACAAAACGGCCCTGTCAATTCATTTAATAACCATAACCAACCCTAAACTTAACCTCAACTACAATTATAACCCTTAACCCATATCTTAACCCCAATCCTGATTTAAAATTGATACCGGGGAGGCCACTTGTCGAGGCCATTTTTACAGGTCACGCTTTGTAAAACACTTGATTTCTGTAAATTAAAATTACACGTCACTATCAGCCTCTCTGCGCTTATGTGACATTTACAACAAGACACTTGGGACTATAGCATTAAATACGATTATTATTTAAAAACAGTCCACGATATTTCATTGTAACTTGATTATAGCAACTAAACTCTAACTAGTTTTTTTCTCTTTTCTCATCGCAAATGACGAGCGAACACTGGATTGAAAGACAGTAAACTAAATGCTCTTTTTTCGAGATTAAAGAATAAAAAACAAGCTGACCCTGTATAACCGTGTCCTTTACAAACCAAGACTGATGTCCCTCGCTAAAAGTAACAATTTCATGAATCTGCAATCCATCATTCGAAAACATATACAGCGTTTTCTGTCCTGTTAAAAATCTCATTGAATATATAAAATAATTGAAATACAGAACTACTGCCAATGTCATCAGCATAGTGTCGTAACACTTTGTTTACAGAGTTTTGGTCCACTGACATTTGGTATGCTACAACATTAAGGTTCGGGTTAGCACTTGGGTTTGGTATGATTAGGTTTAACGTTATGATTAAGGTTAAGGATATGGCTAATGTTAGGATTATTGTAACAGTTATATCTAGGATAGACCAAATACTGGTAGACCAAATGTCAATAGACCAAATGTCGCTAACCTACAGTCTGTCGTAGATCAAAAGTCTGCAAACAATTTTCGCGGAACCTATCAACATAGATCATTGGTGAAGTGGTTAGAGTGATGGACTTGAATCTTAATTTGAGTTTCCTGGAGCACAAAAAATTCTAACTTGCTACACCTTTAGTAAGATGAAATAGTCAGCTATGAGTGAGATATCATAAAGGCAATTCAGATATTAAACTTCACTTATCACTTTTTAGTATATCTGCAGGTTAATCTCTAGATCTAGCTAAGGATTTTTAATCAGTGGGGTGGTGGCATATTATCTGAAAAAACCCGATAACTTTTTCTGTCCCTTAAATTATTTCCAGGATGAGGGGGAATGGGAAAAGAGAAGGGAGGCTCAAACACACTTTCTCAACACACCATATTTTATTTATAAAATCAGCATATCACAGCTTACTACATTAAGTATAACATTTTATTTTATCAAATATAAACTTAATACAAAATATACGGATACCGGTTTTAGGATGTCTTAATGAAATTAATGTTGGCTTCTGAACTTCACTACCATTCGATGCAAAAATATCTTCTGAAAATTACACAAAAAAGAGGAAAAACAAATCGATACAAAATTCCTAACAATTATAGCCAGTACAGTAGTCGTCCTAAATCGAAGTTTAGAACAGGTTAATATAGAATCATTAATAATCTTTGATACAATTTCACCAATTTTTTTGTGCACAACTTATATTTATACAGTACAAGTTTCAAATATAGTTCATTGCTTTGAAAAGTTTTAAATGACATTTTAAAGCGGAATTTTACATTTTTAAAAGGAATTTTAAAGCGGAATTAGACACTACACCTTCTAGTACTTTCAAGTATTTATTATTTAATTAATTAATTTATTTATTTATTAACGTAAATAAATTTAATTTAATTTTGCTATCAATGAATATAAAATGCAATAATTTAAATGCAGTAATTTTACTTTGTGCAATGAACATAATGGAGTTATTTTTCCCCCGTCCCTCCTCATCGATTCCCCTGCTGCCTAATTTCCTACGAGACGACATTTGAGAAAATTTATTTAATTAAAATAAATTATTAAATTTTGCAAAAATAAATTTAGCGCAATTTTATTGGACACTTTTTCCAAAGATTAAAAAAATGCTTTTTTCGATATCAGTGAGGGTGGGGAGTAGGGGAAAAGAATGATTTAAAGTTATTATTTAGTTTTTTTATAACTTTTATTGCTGTAAAATTTCTTACATTGTTTGACATTTTAGGTTATTACTATTTTTAATACTTATATAATAAGTCATATTGTTAGAAATCTTGTATGTACATTATTAACAAATGTATTTTTCATTTTAAATATCTCCAACAATTGTTTAAAAACCACAAAACTTAATCATGACGCACTCAAACCCAAACCCCAACCCTGAGAATTAATAGTTATGATTTATTTTTTGAATGGAGTCGTTTATCTTGTCGCTTGTTCACATGTATAAACGATTATTTCCCTATTTCAAAAATCTTTGTTTTTTTTGTTTTTAACATTACATATTAAAAACTACATTAAACACAATGATGAAACTGATACAGTTGATAATAATAATATATCCCTGATGAAATCATCATTCGCTTAATTATCACTTAAATGAAACAGTTCATTCTATTGGCTATGCTAAATTCTGCCTAGTCCGCCACTTTGTAACGAGCCGCTTGATTGGTTCAATAACGGCCTTCGGTTGTCTGTATAACAAATGTCTATCAGCCCCGTTCACTATAATATGCTTAGCGTCCCTGTGTGATTTAGTCAAAACATTCTTCTGGGAACTTGCCCAAACCTGTAAATAAATGAAAAGTTTAATGTCACATCAGCACAAAACAACGCAGTCTTTCTATTTTAATAACAAAGAAATATTTAGCGTAAGTTTTCAATTACAACAAAATAAAATTAAACCCTGACTCTAAACCTAGCCCTAAACCTAACCATAATACATTAAAGGACCTATGTCTCAATGGTTCAATGATAATTTGTCTACAGACTTTTAGTCTACAACACAAAGCATACCAACATTTGGTATATCATAACTGTAACCTTAACAATAATCCCAACTCTAGCCATAACCCTAACCTTAATTCTAAACCTAACCCTAATCCTAACCCTAATTGTCATGACATCGATGTAAACGTTGTCAACTAATTGTGTAAAAAATAACTTTTTAACTACAGAAAATTTACAACTTTCTCAATTTAAATGAATTTATTTAAAAACAAGAGAAATCTTCCTGTATCTGAAATCTAGTCTTATACAAATCAAAATATTTCATTAACTTGCTGCACCCTTTATCACTGCATTCTTAATTCAATAGCTAGACATTCAAAGACGCTAACGAAGGATAACTGAAACATTAAGCAGCATTGAATCACTTAATTCAAACTTTACACAACATTGGTGAAATGGTAGAGCATCGGACTCAGAACCAACAGATCCGGGTTCAATTCTTGTGTATAACCACTATCTTTCTGCACCCTTTAGTAAGACTCTTAAATTGATCGATACGTCTGAGACTTACTTTCATATTATAATACAGTAATCCAGACGTTAAACTCAGTTTAAAATTAATTAATTAAGCCTAATTTTATAATTAGTTAGTTAAATACTAACATACTAACCTCATTAATTTCCGCTGGTAATTGTTCGTCGTAGTAATTTCCATTAATTAACGTCACGCTAACGTTACTTGGAAATGATTTCATCATAAAAGCCGTTCTAAACAATAACGTTCCAAATTAAATAACGCTACGCATTAAATAACGTTAAATAAAATTCTGAGTAATTAAATAAATTCATTAATGTAATAAATTAATTTAATAAAATTAATTTTTAAATAACGTTTCGAATTACAATACTATAGAAACTAGATAATTTAATGTATTATATTTATAAGCAGTTATTGATTTTTTTACATAAAACTAGATTTAGAACTGATTTTAATTAAACCGGCTTCATGGAATAAGTCGTTGATAAATATTAAAAAAGTGAAAAGTTACTTTATTTGAGAAAGTGACTCGTTGATAAAGAAATGTTCGTCGACCACTGAACTCTGATGTCTGGGGTTGCATAAAAGATGTTTCTGCAATGAAACAAAAGTGACGAGAGATCACTTAATAAGTGATTTGGTCAGTTTTTAAGTGATTTGGTCAATTTTTAAGTGATTTGGTCAGTTTTTAAATGATTTGGTGAAAATTAATGAATTAATTCTACTTTTAGTTATCTTAATGTCACATCAGCACAAAGGACTACTAAGTAAATTATACATTGAGTGAACTGTATATTAAGTGACTAGTAAATTAAATGAATTGTATAATGAGTGAATGTATGTATCTATTGAATATTGTCAAGAGAGAAATGATTAGAGCGCTGGATTCTAAATCGATAGGTCCAGGTTAGATTCCCGGATAGCTCACCATTTTCTCTAACTAGCTGCACCATTTAGTAAGACGCTTAAATGAACAGCTACGTCTGAGACATCATTCATATAATACGATAATCCACACATTAAACATAACAAGCAAGATATCGAGTATAAAGCATACATTGTGTTTGTTCCTAATGAGAAAATTCTAAAGAAAACAATTCTAAAATTAGAATTAGACCTGTCTACGAATGATATCAATGGGTACATCTGTATCGGGAAAGCTGATTGGTTGATCAAGCCAGCCAATGAGAAGAGCTAATCTAGCCAAGCCTACAGCTGCTGATAGCTGCATAGCTTGAAATGAAGGAACTAGGTGCTGGGTCCTAGAATTATATCAAAATTATTTTTACTTCTAATTAAAAATCAGCGGCAGTGCTGGGAACTTTTGGGACAGTTTCCCAAGACACTTTTTAACTTTTAAATGCGTAAATTTTTGAACGTGATTGTGCAAACTATTAACTCTCTGTGTACTGTAAATTAATAGTAGATACTGTCTTTATATTTCTTCTACTATGTATTTATTCTATATTTATTTTATGATGTCATTAAAAATTATTGATAAATAAATAAATTCAAATTAATCTAAAACCAATGTACCCTTACATTAATACAATGCCATACTTGTTCAAACTAAAAACTTTCTGTACGTTAACTTTTACATTGCTTTTATTATGTCAAATTGCACTGATATAAACTATAAATTGAATAAATTTACTTGCCTAAAAAAGTAGAATTTGTATAAGTTTTGAACTGTTAAAAAAAAGAGAAAGATGTACTGTTATAAGATTATAAAAGTAAATAAAATTGAACACTTTTTTCGTAAAATTTGAATATTTAAATTGAATTTATACTTGAAATTGTATTTACTTTATACAATAGTTAATTAACAATTCTAGCATTAATAATTTTAATAGATTAACGAACCAGAATTTAGTATAGATGTTTTGTTTGCTGGAGAAAAGTTCTTCCGTTAGTACATCAATAAGTACTACATCACTTACATCACTAAAAACAGAACATTTTCAAAAACGCTTAAATAAAATTATTAATTTATTAGTTATATGCAAACAAGTCAGCAATATTTTAAATGTAATTTATTAACTGATCAATCAATTTTATAAATAGTTAATCACAAATTCAGACAATTAATGCACCAATTAAGTACTTCAATTTAATCAATCAATTATATTTAACAATCAATCAATTAATCAACCAGCAAAACTATCAATAACTTACTGAATCAAGAAGTAAAATAATGCTTAAATCCGTCAATTAAACAATCATTCATCAATTAATCATAGAATCACTCATAAAATCACACAATTAATCAACTAATGAATCACGCAACACTCATTTAAATAATAAATCATTCAATCAACTAATCAACCAATCAATCACCCACTCAATCAATCAATCATTTTGACGCAATATAAAATCAAATTACAATCAATCACTCAATCAATCACTCAACAATTCAATCAATCAATCGATCGATCACTCAATCAATCAATCAATCAATAATTTCAGCACTATATGGGATCAAATCCTATACTATACCCTTCATGCATTTGAGTATAAAATCGCGCCACTAACGCGCCCAGTTCTGCACCAACCAGTATAAAAGGGCGCGATTGCTGACTACTGAACGTCACCAAACGATGCAAGTCATCCGCCATTCTGTCAAAACAAGAAAAAATGTGAATTTGAAATTATGTGGTAGAAATTTTTATCAAAAGTTCTACCACAAAACAACAAGACAAGAAATTAACTTTTCCAATGTTTCATAATAAACCATTATAATGTTTCAGAATTATGTTTCAATTCTATAATGTTTCACTATTATGAACAATTATTGATTAGAGAATATATAAATTAGATCAAATATAAATATTCACACTTTGTCATTTATATAAAATGTTAAATATCCATAGTTTCTAATTCAGGGAAAGAGTTAAAGTTTTATAAGCGCTTGCCCCTTCATATCCAGATAAAATTATTTACCGAAAGCAAACTCACTTTTCACTGCTTTAATACACCCCGTAAACTATGCGTCATTAAAAAGCCTTACTGTGCTGATGTGACATTAAATAACCAGACATATACAGAATTAATTCAGTTATTACGATGAACAGAAGCAAAGTGATGCGTGAACAATGAACACTTGGTATTTCCATTTCAATATTAGATCCAACTGAGCTGATGTGACGTTAAGAAGTAAATAATTAAACAATAAAAAGTTTTCAAGAATTTTTTAAAAATATCACATTACCTTTCAACAGTAAATATTTTTCCGCGCCTCTGAATTGCTGCATCATTTTCCGTTGAATGATTCTGTAAAACATAAAATTATTAATATAAAATACCAATAAAATATAAGCAATTGCTATATTTAAGGCTACGTTTAACAAACGTTACATTTAATGTCTAGATTACCGTATTATATGAATGATGTTTCAGACATAGCAGTCAATTTAAGCTTCTTACTAAAGGCTGCAGAAAGTTAAGAGAAAATAGTGAACTATCCGGGATTCAAACCTAGAACTATTGATTTCGAAACCAGCGCTCTAACCACTTCTCTAACGAGTCTTAACCAATATTTAATAAATTAAGTTTTTAGCATGATTAAAACACAGTGCAATGACACAAAGAGTAAGACACCTGAACTAGAACGTATAGCTATAATTAATTAATTTTAAATTAATTAATTAAATCACCTGGAATGGCCTATCGCTAAAACCGAGCCCTGCTCTGTCATAAACGCAAACCTAGAGGGAATCGAGAACAAGCTAATTTAGAAACAAGATCTGCAACAACCGGATAAAACCGTATAAAAATACTATTCACTATGTGACCGATGTTAATTGAATCACCTTTTTTCACAGTTTCCATAATATCTACTATTACATAATATATTATTATATAGTTATTGTATAGTTATTATATAGTTAGCAATGTCATATCAATATAATCAAAAATTTAGATAAATATAATAAGAAACATACTAAAAAAGATCTACTACTATCTATTTATCTATCTATATATCTATTGTAGCTCAACGGTGGAATGGTAAAGCACCAAACTATGAACTAAAATTCTGAGATTTGAGTCCCGGAGAGTAAACTTTCGCTTACCCGCTGCACCCTTTAGTAAAAAGCTTAAATTTTAAATATTTATATTTAATAAATGTCCATTTTTTTTTAACCTTTGTGAATTTGATCAGTTCTGCAAAGATTGCAAACCAAACATCAGATGACTTCCCTGTGGGGGCGTCCAGTATAACTGAAAAAAAGAGAAGTGTGATTGCATTGATCGAGCGCACTAATTACTTCAGTGATAGATAGGTAGATAGGTAGGTAGAATAAATTGATAATGCATGAATAGATAGACGGATGGATGGATGGATAAACACACGGACAGACAAAAAGACAGAGAGATGAGAGATAGACAGATGAAGAGATAGAAAGAGAGAGAAATAGAACGAGAAAGAGTGATAGAAAGAGAGACAGAGATAGAAAGAGTCAGACAGACAGATAAATAGACAGAGAGATGGAGCAACAGAGTGATAGCAAGAGAGGGAGAGAGACACACAGAGAGACAGAGAATTGGAGAAAAAGAGAGATAAGACAGACTGACAAACTAATGTAATGAATCTATTTAAATTTGAAATAAGATATTTTTAAAAATCATAAATAAATGAATAACTACCAGTAGGAAGGCCGGATCCATTACAACCAAGATAAAGTTTTTGTCCCAAGCCTATATCATACATCTCTCCAACTGAAGAAAATATTTCAATAAAAATCTAACCCTTCATAAATTGGTATAAAACAATACATCAACAAGCAACTGTTCGCATTTAAACTTGAGTTTATAATATTTCATTAACTTGCTGCATCCTTTAACGTTTCATTCGATAAATGTAATATAATAACTATATCATTCAAGAATGGCAAGCTGGAAGTGCGTTAAGAATAATGTTACCGAAATGATAAGTGCATCTGATCAATCCAAAGCTATTTAAAGATTATTGCCACCACATAACAATGGTTTCGTGATAATTCATCTACAGACCTTTGATCTACGACACTACATCTACCGACATTTAATCTACTCTAACTGTAATTCTTAACAGAGCCCGTAACAATTCTTTAACTCCAACCATAGCCTTAACCCTAACCCTAATGATGCAGTAAACCAAATGTCAGCAGATGAAATGTTGGTAGACGTAGTGTTGTAGATCAAAAGTCTCTAGATGAATTGTCATGACGCTCATAACAATATACAGGCCAAGTGTCACATCCCACAAGCATTTATCGCATTTTTAATACTTTAAACGCAAAAAATGTTCTAAATATAAAAAAGCTTAAAAAGAAGAAAACAAAAAGACCAATTTATATACCGGAAGGTTTTAATTGAGATGCTTCTTGCATTAAAGCAGCGTAATTGAGAAATGGAGGAATGAGAGCAATAATTACTACATATTTAAAAACGCTCAGACATTTAACACAGCTTCTTCTTACGTAGCTCTCATTCGGAATCTGAAAAATGCAAAGGATAGATTTTTCACTAAAGCAATCATCACACTTACTCATAGTCAAGGTGTGTTACAGAAGTGGCTAGAGCGCAGAATTCGAAATCTATAGATCCAGGTTCAAATCCCGGATAGTTCACTACTTTCTCTAACTTGACGCACACTTTACTAGAACGCTTAAATTGACATCTACGTTGGAGACATCGATCATATAATACAGTAATCCAGATATTAAACTTAACCTTAATCATTAGTTTAAGAACAAACAAACAAGAAAACAATAAACAGATTATAGTTTCAACATTAATGATATATAATAAATTTAAGACTGATGCGAATAAGAAATACACAAATGACATAAAAGATTGTAAACATTATTTGGGTAGGAAAAATGTTTTATTTCGAAAATCGTCCCCCCCCCATATATAGTAAAATTTGGCTCTAATATTCCGTGATATTAATGATTAATTTTTTACCTTTACTGTTTCAACTTTTGCGTTATTTTTAATATCCTTTGTTGAAGAGTCTGTAATTCCATTAGTTTCTTCTTCTTTCTTGTTCTTAGAATCCCTCCCCTTTCGTTTCACCGCACCGGACATTATAAATCTACGCAAACAATATTAAAAAAATTATTATTAATAAAATTAGGTGACATTCAAAACTTTACATTTTTAAAAACAAATCTAATGATCTTTTTCCTTTCAGTACACAATAAATTGAAATAATATAATTACAAAATTTAGCTGCATATATCTTTCTATGATTCAAATTTCTGGATTATAAAAGTATTCCGTTATTTACAGAATAAATTATAAATATTTATAATTTAAAATAATATATTTTAAAAATAACAATTAATTCGCTTACATTTGCGACTAAATGGATTAATAATATGGAAATTAATTATTAAATAAAAATAATAAAGAATAAATTAATTTGCATGTTCTTAATTCATCGCAATCATCATCATTTTCATCATCATCATCATCATCGTCATCGTCATCGTCACCGTCATCGTCATCATCATCATCATCGTCATCATCATCATCATTTTCGTCATCATCATTTTCGTCATCATTATCATCATCTGTACGTCATCAACGTTATCATCGTGACGTCATTTAAAGACTTAATAAATGATTTTTAATTCTCGTTAAAGTTAGAATGAGGGTTAAAGTCAAGCGTTCACTCATCACTAAATTTTTGTGCGCAAAGTTTAGAATGCTTTTCTAAATTATAAGCATGACTAATCGTATTGTGCTGATGTGACATCAAGCAAGTAAAGTACAAATAAAGACACAATAAATCCAACCTTTAATAGTTCAGTGTTGGTTAAGTTCGCCGTTTTATTTCATATTAATGCTATTCATTTGTCCAAGCGTTTCTGCTGTGTCTTACTGACACTTCTTCGTTCAAAATTTTTTGTGACGTTTTTTGCATGACACCAAATTCCGCGTGAAACTTTCAAACGACACCTAATTCTTATTAGACGACACCGCTATATCCTGTTAACAATCTAGAATGAAAACGGTGTCATATTGGTGCAATCTTGAATCAAACTGGCACTTTATGTCACTTTAAATGATTTTATGTCAATTGGTGTCGCAATCAGTGCATTTATTTACTGCCAAATGCATTTATTTAGGGCGCGTTACCATTGCTGCGATTTTTTTGCATTTATTCGAAAATTATAAAAAGTTTCAATGACAACATTAATCGGAATAAAATGAATTTCTAAAAATAAACAAATAAATTATTTGTGTATAAAATAATTATTAATTAATTACTGATTAATTAATTAATTACTGATTAATTAATTAATTACTGATTAAATAATTAACGCGAATAATTAATATTATTTTATGCGTTTAGTTAATAATTAAAATTTACGATGCATAAGTAAAGTGGTGATTGAAATATAGATCAAATTAGGTCTGACTAATATAATTTTCTGATTAATTAAATTTTGACAATTATAATCATTAATTAATTTTAAATTTAATTATACAATTTAATAATTATTAATCAAGTTTTAGAGAGAAAATGAGAGAGAGACAGAGAGAGAAGAAGAGGAGAGCGAGACAGAGAGAGAGAGACAGAGAGAAGAGAAGAGGAGAGAGAGAGGGAGAGAGAGAGATAAATAGAGAGACAGAGACAAGGAGAGAGATATATTAATCTTGTCAGCTAAATTGTTTATTCTATTCTACAGGCATAATTATAATCTATAACAATGATTTACTTGGGAAACACTTGCGTACATATCTTTCATGCCGTCTCTCCATCAGTCCTTCCCCGGACATTCTCCCCCCTCTCGCGTTATCACTCAACACTCCCCCCAAGGGATCTCTTCAGGTCGATCTCCTATAAAAACAACAAAATCACTTACTTAAATTTCATTAACACTAGAACTTACTACAATATACCTACAGCGTATAAAACAGAGCATCCAATTGCATCTATATCTCGCAGTACGTATATTCTACATAGAGTTATACAAAGGCATTTTAAATACGCATTAATACTGGGTCATTGTTTACACGTTACCGCAGTTGACAGATTTTTAGACGTTAGAGATAAGGGCCACCAAGAAAAAGAGAAACAACTGGTGGTCCACCAGGGCCAGTACTTTGACGAGGTGGCCCAAAGGGCAAGAAATAAAGAAACTTTTCGACAAGCCGTTCAGTTGTATATAAAGAGAAATGAAGTTTACAGGTATTTGAAACTACGATGAATTTTTAATAATTGCGTATTTAAAACTAGTTTAAGGATAATTTTGGTTCAGATTTGTGTTAAAGAACGCAAGACGCAGTTTTATTCTAATTATTATATCCTATGTAGCTGTCAATTTAAACATCTTACTACAAGCCATAGAAATAGTGAGCTCTCCAGGATTCAAACCTGGAACTGCCATGTCTGAGTCCAGTGCTCCAATGAGCCTTGACATTGACAGAAAAACCTTATATATAATTTGTGGTATTCATATCTACATTCTAAAATTAGTTTAGAACTTGTTTTATATATAAGGACTTGATTGAATATGCTATTATTGAAAATTATTTTAGAATATATTGCATGCTTGTTATCTGTTATTGAATGTAAGACTTATCTGTCAAATTAAACACTTTGCTGAAGGGTGCATCAAATCATCAACACAAGCGATTCGTCCAGATCTCAAATTCCAGATCTTTCATATTGTGCTCTTTAGCTTAGAAATACTGCAAATGCTCATTAGAGAAGTAGTTAGAGCTCTGGACTCGGATGCTACAGGTCCAGGTTCGAATCCCGGAAAGCTCACTATTCTCTAACTTGCTGCACCTTTTAATACGACACTTAAATTGACTACTACGTCTGTGACAACGTTCATATACTACAGTAATCCATTACTTTAAACGTTAAACTTAACTTACAAAGATAAACCAGTTGTATATATAAATAAAGAGAGAATAAATCATTTTGCATAAATAAAGAGCTCATTATATATTCGTTTATTCAGACGCGGTCATGTGGAATTTATTTACGCTGCGCTAGATCGAATGAAAGAGTTTCAAGTCAATCGTGATCTGGACACTTATAAATGTCTGTTTGAACTCTTTCCTAAACATAAAATGATCCCAACGAATACGTGGCAGGTGGAGTTCATGCATTATCCTAAGCAGCAGCAATGCTGTATTGATATACTAGACTTTATGGAGAATAATGGTGATAATATTTTATTTAACTTAAATTAATTATTATTGTCTTTTAATTTAAGCTAGTATTGTAAGTTTTGTTCATTGTTGTTTAATGTCACATCAGCACGAAAGGCACGAAGCGACGTTGTGAAGTTGACATTGGATATCAAATGATTAGGATTCTAAATTTACAATAAATTCAATTATTTCTGTTTGGAAATGACGGTGAAAGCTTTTTTTTTAAGACTTGATTTAATTCCTGAAAGAAAACTTGTACGATGATTGATTATAAATAATGATACATTTAATTTCAACTTCTGGATTGTCATATGTAAATGATGTAAATGCTAATGTAGCTAACTCTGCTTAGTTAAGCAACTTATCCTGGCGCAGAAAATGCAAGTACTAGACACCAGGAGACTCGAACCCGATAGCAGTTCTCTGATTTACATGTTGTACCATGTAGCCAATGAGCTACGTTTATTAAATTGCCCAAGGTCTACAGTTTTGCCATTGAACCTCAATAAATCACTATTCAAAATTAAATTTAATCTATAGATTATATGAAAGATGTCTCAGACATAGCCATCAATTATTAATCTTACTAAAGGGTGCAGCAAGTTAGAGAAATAGCGAGCTATCCGGGATTTGAACACAGACCAGTTACATCCGAACTCTGTGCTCTAACCATTTCTCTAAAGAGTCTTGACTTGTATCACATCATCATCATTGTTTTTATAATCATCACCATCATAATCATCATCATAGTCATCATATTCCGCTTCAGGAGTAATCCCAGATGATGATGTTGGCAATCAACTGATGACCATATTTGGATCAGAAGCTCACGCATTCAGAAAGTACCGTCGGATGATGTACTGGATGCCAAAGTTCCGCTACGCCAATCCTTACTATGTACCCTTTGATCTGCCGGATGATGACATTGAGCTGGCGCGCCTGGCTCTACAACGCATGGTGGTAGACTTGGAAAACGTTGTCACAGTATTTAAGGTTATCGTGTTTATTTACAGTATTCAATACGAGCGTTACAAAATACGATTATTTATAAATCATAATAAATCAAGATATGTACTGAAATGATATTTAAGATATATCTGGAATTGAAGTCCGGGATTTGGGATCATAATTCTCCCCCGGTAAATTTTTAAATCCTTTACTGCATACATCATTTATAAATTATATATTTTTCAATTATGTAATTTATAAATATATATTTATAAATATATATATTTTTTGTTAAGGTTGTTAGAGAAGTGGTTAGAGCGCCGGACTCGGACGCAACAGGTCCAGGTTAAAATCCCGAATAGCTCTCTATTCCTCTAACTTGCTGCACCCTTTAGTACGATGCTAAATTTGACAGCTACGTCTGAGATATTGTGTTTATATTATATGGTAATCCATGACGTTAAACTTAACTTAAATTCTCTACTGTATTCAATTTTCCATTTCATTATAAAATATATTATTTGATTGTTTAAAATGGATCGTTTTTGTAGACTAAGGAATTAGAGAGCGCCGTAGATCATACGTACGTAGTTAGTGCACAGAGTCCGGTGCAAATGAATCTACTGCGCGAACATCCGGTGAACGATAAACCGGTGTTTGTGGAGGGAGGGTTTACAGTGTGGATGCGTTCAAAGTCTCTGACATATTTTGTGCTGAGAGCAGACTGTACGGAGAGATACAAAGCATTTAATGCGCCGAAACCAGAGGCAGAGGATGGTAGGTTGATTTCGTGCGGTTGAAGGGTACATAATAAGAAGGGTGCGTGATAGTGAGTAGTATCTGGCAGAAATTCGAATGAAAAGGTTCACAAGGATGGATGGATGGATGGATGGATGGATGGATGGATGGATGGATGGAAGGAAGGACGGAAGGAAGGAAGGAAGGACGGAAGGAAGGTATAGATGTCTGATAACTATGCAGCAGGCCAGAAATAATGATCTATCCAGGATTTAAACCTATGCCTGTCGCATCCGAGTCTAGCGCTCTAGATAACCATTTCTCTTGACTATAGATAAACATTGCATACTAGTTGAAAGATAAACTTTATTCAAAGTATACAATTAAAACTGATGTAACTTTTTAACGCAGAAATGTTTAACTGGTCCATATTCGAAGAAGAGTCTCCCAAGGTCCTCTCAATCCCTCCCAGTCTCCACGAGCAAGAGGAAGGCACCATCCTTGCTTTGTGCATCACTGGCACAGCGTCCAAGGACTCTCTGGCTGCGTGGATTAAATTGTTGGAACGGAAAAACCCAACCCTCGCGGAAATCCCGGTGGTATTCTTGTTGCGGAGTCCGGGGAATGAGATTGAAGAATGGAAAGAGAAGGAAGTGAAGTCAGAAGTTATGATGTAGAGAGCTCGCGGAATGTTATTTTAAAAGTTATTTTGTATATATATAGAGAATTGTAATATGTATTAAAAATTAGTAGGGTTACGATTAGGGGTTGACCTAACCCTAATGAATTATTTAGTCCTAAACTTAAAAAAATTATCCAGTTCAGAATTGTGAGATCCTTTTTTTAAAGTTTCGTGACCAGTTAAAACGATGCCCGGCTGTTAATTTTTAGGGTTAGGGTGCGAATTAGGGTTAAGTTTAGGGTTGAATAGAGTTAGGTGAATTGACGGGGCCGTTTGTCGGGGTTCGATAAATTTTATATATTCTACAGTTTATCAATTCTGGCAATTCGTTATTTTAAGAAGATGATGTGATTGTTTATATTTATGTAAATTTGTATTAAAAAGATTGTTGTTATGTTAAGCTGGGTGTTGTTTCATTTGCAGATGTCATCTATAAATAATGCTGCATGTAAATGTAGCTATCGAATTAGATGTTATAATAAAGGGCGCAGCAAAATTAGCGAAATATTGGGAGTCACGGGCCACTGAAGCCAGGACCTTTAGTTGAAATCCTGCACTCTAATCATAAATAAGACTTGATTAATATTTATATAACACAAAGTTTCAATGAAGATAATTTTTTTCAATCGAATAATAAAATGATTATGCCTTTACTTAAAACAGTGACTATTATTGCCAAAAAAATTATACAAGACAAAAATAAAAGTACATAATATAAATATTTTCAAGAGAAATAAATCGATTTAGCTTTCAAAAGGTCACTGTCAAATTTATATAAAAAAATAATAAGTAAAATAAAGGGAATTAAGAACTGAAAGAAGTTTCAGAAAAAGTAAATCGATATTCGTGGATACTTAATATTGTATATCAATTAAAACGCTTCGAATATAATATATTCAAAAGTATTTAATAATATTAAAAACGAGAAAATGTATAAAATACTGATTTAATATTAGTGTATTTAATATTGATTATATAAAATAGCCGTAAAATTATTTCGAGTAAAAAAAAGACGATGTATTCGAATATAAGTGATCAAATTAATATTTTAGTTAAACGTAACGCATGGTTTGATATTAATCGTAAATTATAATACTTCAACCGTCGCGGTTAAAATTCGCACAGTCCGTGACTTCCAACCAATCAGAAAAGACTTTAGTTGTAAAAGAATCAACAAGTCATTCCAATTGGATAAAAAACGCGTTTATTATTTATTCTTCAGCCTGTTGAACATAATAAAACAAGATTAGGCTAAAATATAAATGAAATATTAACGAATAGAAGAACAGAAACAACGCAAGTCCTATCACATTCCTAACTAAAGATACATATACGAAAATAGACATAGAAAAAGACATCTATGGAAATATGTAAATGTGACTATGTAAAATATACATATATAAAATACTGATTTAATATTTTGATATAAATAGTATAATAGTGATATAAATATAATATTTTGATATAAATTTATATAAAAATGTACATATAAAATTTAAGAAATATTGATATATAACAACTTACATATTGACATTTATTGAAATTTTAAGTATAATGTATACTACATTATTAAATGCTTTTGAAAATACAGAGAAACGTCTTTTCATGAAGTTTATAAACTGAATATATAATCACTCACACATTATAATCATAATCGCTCGTATAATCATTCACATATTACAATCATAATCAGTCGCATAGTTATAATCACTTACATATAATTTACAATTTTTAATCTAAAATCAACTCACCCTCTCGGATTCTAATTCAGTCCTCTCTTCTATAATATCACCCACTCTCTCACTCTCTTCCTCCTCTTCTTCCTCTTCATCCTGTTCCCCCTCTTCATCGAGTCGTTCCATCTTGCCTGAATCCCTCGCCCCCTCGTACTGATTGGACTGTTCCAAAGCCTCCAGGGCTGCAGCCTCTTCAGCCGCCGTCTGGGCCGCGAGGGCTAGCTGCCTGTCAGCCTCCTAGCCAATCACAGAGAAGAGTTTAAAAATTTTAAATAATTGCGGCCAATTATTTGACTCGTTATAAATAATTGTAACCAATTGCAAAGAATTTTTAATTTGTTCAAACTTGTTCAAATTTTTGTTCAAACAATACATTTTTTGCATATTAAACTTTATATTAACTTTTATATTGGTTTTAATATGTCAAATTGAATTGCTATATTCTGTACATTTAATAAATTGCGTTATATATATATAAATATTAGTTGATATCATTTGAAATAATTCTAGAAAATCAAAGAAAGTTTTAATTCTTTGTAGCCAGTTAAATAATTCTATCAAATAAGTGGAAAAGCAGGGCAGATCCTACTGCAAAAGTATATTGTTCATTTATTTATTTATTTATTTATTTCTAATTCAATTATTTATTACTTATATATTACATTATCTTACTGAGGTAGCTAAATAAATCTCTGCAACTTGTTGTAGATTCAAATCTCAGTCAAGATATACTGAAATTTTTTGTAGAACGAAAACATTTTAAATTAATTCAATGATACAGCATGATAGAGAATGGCGAAGGTATTTCATCCCAAATGGCACTGTGCTGTGCAAATTTATGCATTACCAAACAAACCAACTATTTATATGACACAGTTAAATATATAATTGGGTCTTATGGTTATTTTAAACCAATTCATAACAATTATCAATTTCATGACAAAACATACAGACACGAAATGTTCACGACATACCTAAAACTTCTTTAAGTCAAGTTTCATGACATTATTACGCATATGATTACTTAAAGAAATGTCACGAAACATGTCACAAACTATTTATCATGAACTTTTTGTCATGGCACTCAATTTATCACTAAATATCAATTTTATTCCAATGTAATTAAAAAGTTTTAAATTGAAAAGAACTACAACAAACCAGTTTTCTTTCTTCCTCCTCTCGTTTTAATCTTTCCATCTCTCTCTTTCTCTGACATTGGCGTTCCTTTGCAATCCTGTACTCTTCTCTTTGTCTCTGTAACTCATCATTGTCCAGAGCCTCCTGGATGAATGGTGAAAAAAGTGACAGATAGATGGACAGATAATTTAATTAGATAGATACATAGATACATAAGATCAACTCAGTGATAAAAAGATAGATACTTAGACTCAATTAAGCACTAGACAGAGAGATACATATACTCAAGTTAAAGATAGACACATAGATACAGAGACTTCATTTTATGGCAGATGATAGTTTAGTCACTTCTTAAAAGAAAGGATCTTCGATTTTTCTTTTTTCCAAAGAAAAACCGAACGACAGTTAGACATACAAACAGACAGATAGATAAATATGCCAATAGATAGATTGATAGTATACATATATCAGTTTCAAAATCAGAATATATTCTTAACAAATACAAAAGTCTGTGGTTTAAATCAAGATAGAACAAACCTTTTTCGTGTACTCAATATTCTTAACGCGCTTTCTAAGCCACAGCGCGATATACTCTATAGGATCAGCGGGTCTCTTCTCACAGACCTCAGCCAGGCAGTCAGTCAGACTAGCACCAAGTACACGCTTCAAATACTCCGAATCCATCTGAAAATAAACAAAAATAGAAATTATCAAAAAAGTATTCAATTTATTAGTCCATCAAGTTAGATATAGAATGACATTAGAATTTGTGGGCAAGATTAGAATTAGTAAAGCAGACTGAAAGCAGCTGAGTAGTATGTAACAAAGTCTTAGATTAATTGTTTTAGATTAAACGATATAACTTCATAATGGAAATATTAAAATGAATAAAACAATA
>JAQIXG010000302.1:0-36304 GCA_034700105.1 Oconnorella tubifera
TTTCAGCCCACCAACTATTATGGGGCCGGAGCCAACCCCGGACAAACAAACAAACTTTCACAAATATATATATAGATTACTGAGGAAAATAAGTCACAAATAATACGATTTTATGACTCTTATTTGAACGGTCTGAAACGCTTAACGTTAACTTAACTAATCAGAGTCTTTGGCAATGTATAGATGAGTTATGCTGCTTATGCAAGTTATTGAGGTTCTAGGACGGATCCGTCAAAGGACGATTCGTCAAAGGACTGTTCGTCAAGGACTATTTTTATAACGGACGATTCGTATATCACATAACCATAACTCTAGCCCTAACCTTAACCCTATACCTAAACCTAAATCTAGCCTTAACCCTAAATCTAACGAATACTAATAGTCCTTGACGAACAGTCCGTTGACGAATCGTTCTTTGACGAAACGTCCGCATACCGTTATTAACTAATGATGTGTATTGCATTTACTACTTTATTTTCATTAAAATATATTTATTATGTATCTATTGCATTGTTATATTTTAGAAAGGAGAAAACGTTAAAAAGTTTAGAGAGGATGTAAGTTTAGTTTCAATAATTATTTGCTTATTTTTTAAACGATATCAAATATTCGACTTAGATTTTAAATGTATTGATATATTAATAAATAAATTTAAAGTTACATTTTTAACGTCAGTGAGTCAGAATTAACTTAGGATAGGGATATAGTGGGCCCTTAAAAATTGACGATACTAACTGAGGATTCTGAATTATTTAAAATTCTTAAAATTCTTAAATTGGCTCAATCAGTTATATATCAGATATCATCAAACAATAAACAGACAGTGATAAAAAATAACAAAGCAGTAGATAAGAAAGTTTATTAGTAGCAAAATTGATTATATTCAGTATTATGAGCATGACATACATTGTAAATCGATCAAAAAATATGTATTGATTCAATAAATACATGAATTTATGTTGAAGTCATTAGTTTGACTTTTCTGTATAAAACAAATCTTTCAGAACTCAAACTGACGAGTTAAAATTATAAATAACTTTCGATTTTCTGTATTTTCCAATGTATTAGCATATGTATTCTCATTGCTTATGTATTTGTGTGTATTTAGAGCGGTGCCCGGATTAATATATCCGATGCCTCGTGCCCCGAGAGAATAGTTACAGTAACGGGCACAACGGAGCAGATAGTCGATGCATTCACTCTCATATGCCGGAGATTTGAAGAGGTACACGTCTCTTAGCTCAACACCATTTTAGCTTATCATTATATTATCAAATCTAATCTATGTTTAAGATAAATTGAATATTAATTTTATTTGAGAGTATTACTACAAAAAGTATTGGTCTGCAGACTTTTCGTATATGACAATTCGTCTGCAGATATTTAGTCTACTGACAGGTTGTCTTATACATTGGGGTTAACGTTAGGGTTAAGATTTGGGTTAGAGTTAGGGTTAGCATTTGGGTAATTCTAGTTTGGGGATTAATATAGACCAAATGTCTGTAGACCAATATCTGTAGACCAAGTTTAAAAATGTTAGAAATTGAAAATTGTCGCAGAACCAAAGTGTAGTAACGCTACAGGGGCAAGATTTGGCTAAATGGGCGAGGTTTGTCTAAATGGGCTGGATTTAACTAAAGGGGCGGGATTTGTTAAAAATTCATGCCCTGCTGCGTACATTGTATTTTCTCCATCATTTCTTAGTTTGTAACTTCACTGCACTAATAAACTAATTACGAGAAAATAGAATACATGAATATTATCTTTTTGTTATTTATTTGCTTTATTACAACTTATTATCTATTTCTTTTTGTTGTTTTCTTGCTTAGGATCTTCAGAACGCGACAGCGTCGCCCGGCGCTACGACGACTAAACAGCTGATTACTCTGCGACTCATTTTGCCAGCCAGTCAGTGCGGCTCGCTGATTGGCAAAGGCGGGGCTAAGATAAAAGAAATCAGAGATGTACGTCTTTATTAAATTTAAAATTAAAAGAAATATAGATTTTTTTAAATTAACTTGTATTGTACTTGTAAGGGTAAGTTGTAAAAACGCTATTGTTACTAAAAAGCTGTTGTTGCTTAATAAATTTAAATTAGACTCAAGTAATAGCTGTTGTTAATTAATAGCTATTGGTACTTAATGACTGCTATTGCTTAATGGCTGTTATTGCTTAATAGCTGTTGTTATTTAATGGCTGTTGTTATTTTATTGGTACTTAATAACTGTTATTACTTAACATCTTTTTTTGCTATAATTGTTGTTGCAACAAAAGATGTTAAGCTTACGCTGCATTGCAATTTGCAGTATCGTTTTATTAACATTGAAAATACCTAAAACCAATAAGTGAAAATCAGACACATTTTAGGTCGACGACCTTTTTTCAATTTATATTACTGCCTACCTCCCTCACCCGCCCCCCCCCCAAGTCGCGATATTTGACCCCCTCGTTGGTCCTTTCATCTCCTAACAGTCCGGATCTGAACCGGAAGTGCTTGATTGTTCACGCTTGATTGATTTTTTACGCTTCGATGACAACGCCCGAGAAATTTAGTTGTCCGTCCTAATGTAATTATTTTTGTATCCGTGCGCCATACGTTTGAGGGGGGAGGTTAAAATATTGGAGAGGGGGAGATCAGCCGCTGAAAAGGTTTGCTGGGGGGGGGGGTAAGGGGGATAGAATGTCTGATGTCACAGTCATATTAATAAATTTCAAATTATTTTTTATGTAAGTGAATTATATAAAATTGAAGACTTGCATGCACTTTGTGTCCCACATACATTAGAATACTCCCCCACCTCCCATCCCCCCCTCTTAAAAATATTTGATGCAGGAAAATGCGTAATTGTAAAGAAAATGTCGTTCAAATAAATTGTGTAGGGCAAATATTCAATTGTTCTAAATTGACTTTATTAATTGTTGTTTTAATCAGACGCATTAATCATTTTGATGAAACTGCGCAATGTGTTAATTTCGTAAATCTTTGTATAAATTATCCCGTTTTGTTTTGAATTAAGTTAAACCAAAAAAAAATTATTAACAGAATAAATAAAAATAATAATTACACTCTCTAATTTTTGTTGTGTTAAAAATACTAAAGTATTGAATACAAATGAAGTGATATTGCCTCCCCCCACCTCCCCTCCACCCATCCAAATTTTTATGATAATATTAATTTGTAAAAGCGGAAAAAGCTAAACGTGAGTTGCATTCTGAGTTAGAATAATTAGATATCGCTCGAGCGTATTGCTTGCTTCCTCTCTTTCGACCAATCAGAACGAGGCTTTAATGAGAATATGCCGTTATTCGACAAGAATTGTAATTGCAAAATTATTTATTGAAAATAAAAATTGTCATTATTTATTGTAAACTTGTTATGTGATTATTAATTAATGAACTAATTAATTAGTTGTTAAATTAAGCCCCTTGCTAAATGATGCAGTAAATCAGCGAAATCTAGTTCATTTTCCAATTGTATAAAATTCTCAATTTAATCCAAACATCTTCATAGCCATTTATAGCATACTTTATCTAATCATTTATCTTTCATACCTTTGAAATTAGGTAACATGAGACTCGAACCTCATTTGTCGATTCCCAGTAAAGCGATTGAACTATTTAGCAATTGAAAAATGTTTTTTGAATTTTTTGTGGCAGGTTGCTGGTGCCAGTATTCAGATCTCGAGTGATATGCTTCATAATTCAACCGAGAGATCAGTCACAGTGTCTGGCAGTGTAGAAGCTGTCACTAGAGCAATATACCACGTCTGTACTGTAATGCTTGAGGTATGTTTATACTGTATAAATATATACCGGTATGTAACAATGTATATGCATTATGCACACCAGTTTTTATATCATTAATTTACTTGTTTATACTTTATATTGGCTTTCAAAATTATTATGTAAAAAGGAAACGACTTCGTATTTATGTTTTGAAATTGAGAATCGTTTGCTGCATATTTTGTGGTATCATTTTAAATATGAAATATTATTTTGAAATCTAAAGATATATTGCCTATAAATATGTTGTAATGTATATAAAGTTATTATAAACAGTATACTACAGGTTAGAGTAAATACAGACTTGAATTGATTGGCATTATTTTAATTTAGCTTTTTTGCTAATTCAAATTCTTGTAAAAGTCACAAAATTATTGAATTTCAGTTGAACGCCTAATGCAGGCATTTTAGTGCAGCAAAACATCAATTAAAGGTCTGAATACTTTTTACGATAACCCGCTTGAAAATCTCAATCCTGTAATTTTCAAATAGTTTTCCAACTTTTTCCAATAATTGCACTTAAACTTGCCAAAAATTCGGGCACTATTCTTTAGCTTTTGCCTTTTTAATAATTTCGGAAACTCGAAGTTTTAACTATGATTCCCAAAATCAGATTGTTCTCCCCCCCCCACTCCGTGTTTCCTACCTTTCATATTATTTTACAACCAACCAGGAAACTGTTGACCAATCACAAACGAGCTGATCTATGACGGTAGGTTTTTCCCCGACTACTATTTATACATCCTTTCCTTTTTCATTAGCTACCTTTTTATTTTTATAACAATGAAATGTAAATCTGTAATTGTTTTTACAACTGATCGAACTTAGTGAAGTTTGTGTGAATTAGAACGAATTCAATTAATGCTTTTAATTTGAACCAAAATTTAAAGATTTTAAACCGATTAACGCTTTAAATTACGATTTTTTTGAGAAAATTCTGTGAAAGTTTAGCGTTGATTGATAGTTATAATTTCAAGTTCAAATTTCACTCAGTTCGCTTATTGGTTGATTATAATCATGTCCCACAATCCACAAACCCACCAATGGTTAAGCGGCACTATTTCACTTATGTTTTTACTATTTGTAAATCTATTTAAAAATATTCTGATTCTTTTTGGATCGCACTGTATTTTATACAAAAAATGACATTCCAGCTTTGCATTTTTATTTTCTTATTTTATATTGCCTGTTATCAGCTATAAAAATAACAGTATTTTCTAAATATAATACAAGAGAAAAATTATCAAAAAATTACTTTAAATTAATTAAACTTGTTCTAATATAGCGATATGCGAATATTCAAGTAAACAATTGTTCCAGTAATTTTTTAATAAGCTAGAAATTTATAGTTAACGAAAACGTGAACTGAAATCGTTTGTGAACTACAATATCGCGATGACCACTGTATTGTAATATTTAACATACGATAGGCTTACTCTTCAAATCTAAATACAATATTATATATACTGTGTTGAATTTAATTATACTGTCCATTTAGAAATTGAAGAAGTCATCGCCTGAAATAGTTATATGTAGAATCCGTAAAGCTCGATTAAGCCTATTATAGTTATTATATTGCATAACTAACATTATTATTTGATATTAGTATTACCATTATAATATCGTATAATTATTATTACTAAACTTGTATTAACAACTGCAAAAGTTTCTTCTACATCAAGGTCAAAAGTAAGCTTACTAATAATAAATGTGTTTAATTAGGTTATTTTTATGTATTTAATGGCATATTATATACAATACTGTTTCATATATGCATGTTGCGTATATTTGTATTTTTTTAATTTATTCATTTATTATGACATCATCTAACTTATTTACTGAATTATTATGATTTATTACAAAATTCAATTGTTATTCTACAATGAACCCTGATAAAACGGCCCGGAATACATTAACACGACAAAGCAGCCCCGGAAATTTATTTAATAACCCAAACAAATCCAAATTTGAACCCTAGCCCTAACCCTCACTTCAATCCTACCCCTAACCCGAATCCTATTCCTAACCCTAACCCCAAGAATTACAAGTGGGGACTGATTTATCGGGGCCATTTGACGGGTAACGACAATGATGCAAATCTATTCCTTTTCGAACAACAGCATTTTTCCCTGTTATAATTAATATTTTATTTTCACTTTCAACTGCATTATTTTGTTTTGCGCAGTGTCCCCCCAAGGGCGCCACAATCCCCTACAGGCCAAAGGTCGTGACCCCTACAATGACCCCCGTAATAATGGCGGGGGGTCAGGCGTACGCCATCCAGGGTCAATACGTTATAGCGGCCGGCCCCGATGTAAGATTTCTATACAAATTTAGTTAATTTTTTTTTATGTATTTTAGTTCATTTTGTTAGATATTTTGACTTTTTTACTTTATTCTTTTAAACAAATATCTGATAAATAATCTCTTGCTTTAGACAGTTTAAAATATATTTTCTGACACTGAATAGACTTACTTAAATAAATAGTCTAGACTGTCTCGACAGTCTGTCTTAAGTATGTATATATTATTTATTATAAATATTTGTAGATTTATTTTATTGTTGAATTCAGGCTTATTTATATTTATTTTCTCTTATTTATTGTCTTATTTTCTATTGTAGCCTAGAAGTATGGGGCAGCATCACGCGATTGCGGCCCCCACACAATCCACTCAGTTGGTGCCCTACCAGTCAATGGCCCCACACCCCACAATGGCCCCACAGCCCCAGGTAGGCGCTAATAGAGAGTCTAGACAGACTGGCTAGATTGCCTAGAAAAGTTAGGAAGTTTGTCTAGGCTGTCTAAATAGTCTAGTCTGACTGTCTAGATAGTCTAAACTGTCTAGACATTCTGGAATTTCTGAACTGTCTAGACAGTCTGTCTACACTATCTAGACTGTTAAATAGTCTAGACTGTCTCGACAGTCTGTCTTACAGTGCAGTCCATACAGTCTAATAGTTATAGTATAGACAGTCTGCCTGGACTGTATAATAAAACAGACTAGATAGTCTAACAGATTAGACATTCTTTCTTGACAGTCTGGAATGTCTAGACAGTCTGTCTAGTTTGTCTTTAATATCTTAATAGTATAGATAGTCTGTCTAGTCTCTTTAGACTGTCTTGATAGTCTAGACCGACCCTCTAGACTGTCTAGACTCTCTAGACAGTCTGTCTAGATGGTAGGCAGTCTGTCTATACTGTCTAGACTGCAGACAGTCTGTCTAGACTGTAGATAGTCTGTCTAGACTGTCTAGACATCTAGACTCTTTAGACACTCTGTCTAGACTGTCTAGACAGTCTAGACTGTCTAGACAGTCTAGAATGTAAAAACTGTCTAGACAAATAATGTAAACAGTCTAATATTTGTAATATATTTAAATTTTTATCTTATAAAGTATAAAATTGTTATAAAATATAAGAATAATCTTAAAATAAAACTATTAACATTTGCTTATTTTTTTCATTTAACATCTTGCATATAAATACACTAAACATCATTGTTATTTATTATGTCAAACTGAATTTGTCTAAAAAAGTTTTTTTTTATTCTTCTCTATTTTTCAGCAGTATGCCAAGATGGCTATGCTGCCTCAGGGCATCATGGGGCACCCCATATATGCCGCCGCAGCCACCCAGCAGGCATATCTAGCAGCGGCATCGTATCATCAAGGTAATACAGTGTATTTCATCAATATACATTATTTTAAAAACATCAAGGTATTTCAGTGAATTTTATCAATACATATATGAATACATATTATTTTAAATACATCAAGGTGTTTCAGTGCGTTTCATCGATACATACATATACGTGTTATTTCAATACATACAGTACAGTTTTATTTATATAAATACTATATAATGGGGAAATAGGAAAATAGGAGTGTTTCCACTTATCAAGTAATTTTTTACTTGACAACAATTCGAATCTTAACTCCAATCCTAACCTTAAGAATTAATACTAGGGGCCCATTTGTTGGGGCCATTTTTATAGGTCGCTCATTAAGTGTATATTTTTGTTCTTAATTTAGCCCTAAGCATGGGGGGTTTTATACGAGCGCCCGCCCCAAGTATAGTACACACTACGCAGACGCATGAGATGAATATACCGAACGATTTGATTGGTTGTATCATAGGAAGGGGCGGGACTAAAATCAACGAAATACGGTAGGACTAAGTACTATAATATAATCATTAATTATTTTTTTTTAGACAGTAATATTTTGTCTACTCTAACTTTAACCATAACTCTAACCCTAATCTTATATCTAACCCTAACTCTAATCCTAACGCCAACCCTGACCCTAATATTGTAGTAGACCAAATGTCAGTAGACCAAATATCTGTCCACGAATTGTCCTAGAATAAATTCTGTATACTATAGATCAATTGTCATGATACCACTTCAACTCATAGATAGATCTGTATAATATTTGAATATACACATGGATATTTGTATTTTTTATTCGTATTTTGAAATCTTATGTATAATGTTTATTTGTATGTTGAACATTGGTATATTTGCTATTTCAGGCATATTTGGTATATTTGTTATTTGTATATTGAAATCTTTGGTATTTTTATTGTTTTTGGAATATTCGGTATATTTTTTATTTGTGTAATGAAATCTTTGATTTATTTTTATTCATATAGAGAAATGTTATGTATATTTTTAATTGTATATCGAAATATTTGCTATGTTTTTTATTTGTATACTAAAATATTTAATTTATTTTAATTTGTATCTCAATCTTTGATACATCTTTATTTATATATTTTCATCTTCATATATATTTCTTATTTCAGACAGCTGTCAGGTGCTAACATAAAGATCTCAGGCTCTGAAGAGGGACTGATAGACCGAGTCATCACAGTCACTGGCTTGCCAGAGTCCATCAATGCAGCCGTCTATCTCATCAA
Source organism: Oconnorella tubifera (assembly GCA_034700105.1). Classification (NCBI taxonomy): domain Eukaryota; kingdom Metazoa; phylum Annelida; class Clitellata; order Enchytraeida; family Enchytraeidae; genus Oconnorella; species Oconnorella tubifera. Next base: position 8,706 of record JAQIXG010000302.1, read on the forward strand.
CGCAAGGTTAGTCGAATGGTCGTACAAGGGTTATGTCTAGTCAATTCACTCATCACTTACGGTCACTCCGGTCACTGCCGGTCACTCTCGGTCACTCTCGGTCACTGCCGGTCACTTCCGGTCACTTTGGTCATTTTGGTTTTTTGCTGTCAATTTGAAATATTTGGTCAATCTGGTATTTTGTTATATGGGTTTATCTTGTCACTGAAGTGACTTGGTTATTGGGTCACTTCAGTGACTTCAAATCATTTCCGGTCACTTCAGATCACTTCCGGTTATATCTGGTCACTTGCGGTCACTTTTAATCACTTATGGTAATCAGTATTTAGAGCTACTTCCGGTCATTATGGATCTGTTAACTTTCTTTTTACTCACTGTACCATTATAATCAATCGAATCTCAAATTCTCTCATTTTTATGCAATCACTTTGTTAAGCAAAATCTAAATGAAGTGAAAAGTGACAATCTTTCTCTCTGTCTCTGTCTCTCTCTCTCTCTCTCTTCTCTCTCTCTCATTTTTCTCTTCTTTCTCTTTCTTATTCTCTATCTCTTTCTATCTCTTTTTTTATATATTTTATTTACTCATATTTTCATAAAGGAATTTGTTGGTTGTATTATTGAGTTGATTTAAATTGCTTTTATTTGCTGTATTTTTGCATATATTATCTATTAATGTACAATATGTTTGAGATATAATTTAATATTATAAACTTGCAATATTAGCAAAATGTGTAGTAAAATTTTCAGTGTTCGAACTGCTTTAAGATTTGATGTGTTATTATTGTGTTATTGTATAAAATTATAAATAATTTATTGTTAGTATAATACATTTATAGCCGAATATTGTTTCTGACTTTAAAGGAGTTCTCTCTTCTTATATACGACATAATATCGTAAAACTTTAATTTTTCTAAGGTGGAATTCGATAATAAAAGTTTTCACAAAATTATAATAAACCAAAATAATCTTCATAGACACAATCTGATATTTCAGTTATATCAACTTTACAGTCAGTTTACATTACTGAACATTATTCGAGTTATTAAAATTACAATTTCTACGCTTACAGTTGTAGAACACCTCTTTACTTGACAGATAATACAAAATAAAATATTCTACTCAATATCTATAGATTCGAATCCTGATTGATTTTATTTGCTGCACCCTTTAGCAACGAATTTAGCTGTACTTAATAAAAAATTACCTATCCTATATTAGTTTTATAAGTAAGTTATTACATAAGGAAAAATAACGACTATTTATTCCGGAACATTTTATTAGACACTTATTGTTAAACTTGATGTAAATTTTGAAAGGCTATATTTATATTTTTGCTGATTTTTGCGTGGCTTGTACTATGTATCTCTGCTTGTCAGCGTGCGTGTGCGTGTGACTATGTCTGTATATTTGTTTTTATTATATAACTTATTGCCAATCTTGCTATGATATTTTTTACAATGACTTATTTTAATTAATGAGCTAAATCATTAATGTCTTTTCTTATGATATATATTTATAAGTATACTCATTTCACTGCGGTTATTTAATGTAGTTATCAGTATTTGAAGTGTCTATTTTATTTTCTATTTATGGTTTTTTAGTTGAAAAAGCAATATATTTCTGACTTTGCAGTGATGCAATTGTATTTTTAATTCTCTCGATTTTAGGTTTAAACTGTATTTTATTTACAATAGCATTTTATTCTCAAAAACTTGAATGTGCTTTTACAATAACATAAGCGTTATAATTATGCATTTTAATAGTATATTAATAATCAAGTAAAGCATTTATTATATTATTCAACAGTTGACTTACTTGAACAAGAGTTCGTTCGAAATATTATAATTGCAGTAAGTTCGAGTCTCAAAGATGTCGTTAATTGCTGCACCATTTATCAAAATCTGTAATAACAGTTGTATTTTAAACCCGATTGTTCTATGGTTATATATGAACGTTGAATATTACTGTCAGAACAATATAAAGTTTTTACATAAAATTCATTGAAATTCCATAAATAAAATTTACAAATAACCTTGGGTTTCTCTTGTTAATCTTCTCTATCTCTCTATCTAATCTATTGCATAAGGTATCACGATAGATCGTCTACAGACTTCAGCGTACGACACTACATCTATCAACATTTTGTCTACCGACATTTGGTCTACCGACATTTGGTCTACTACTACTATATTAGGGTTAGGGTTAGGTTTATGGCTAGTTTTTGCATAAAGAGCTGGTTTGAATTATAGTTAGAGTTAGTGTAGACCAAATGTCGGTAGACTAAATACCGGTAGACGTAATGTCGTAGACCAAAAGACTGCAGACGAATTATCGCGAAACCATTTGATATAATTCTATTTTATCTATCTATCTATCTCTATTGGATATAATTCTTCTCCATCTTATCTCTATTATATAAATCTTTTTATGTTTGTCTATCTAGATGATCTAATCTGTTGAATCTTGACTTCGTGGAGCATCAGTTTAAAATATGAATATCGCCACCAAAATAATAAAAACAAAATCTAATGTTATCAGACTTATTATATTATATCATATATTACATAAATAAAGTCTTATTCGTTTGGCAACGTGCAGTTTAATGCATTACTAAAACTTCCAAATCGTTTCCTTTTTATTTATAACTTTTTATTTTTCATTTAATATCAAAGCTAATCTAAAATATTCCTTCTTTTATACTTGCATCGACTCGATGGACTTGTGAAAAGTCCCGCTACTTGGAAACCTAAGGTGAGCAGTTCGATTGCTGTACTTGATAAATATCCTAACCTTTGATCTGTATCTCGCGTGACGTTTTTTAACCTATCGTACCCCCCCACCTACCTCCCTCCCCCACGTTGTGATGTCAAGTTTGTGAAGTTTAATTTTTAACAATTTTTTGTTTTTATTTGAATAATAATTTGAATAACAATTAAATCGTCGAATTAATTGTTATTCAAATTGTTATTCAAATTATTTGAATAATAATTTGAATAACAATTAATTCGACGATTTATATTAATATCTTTTTAAACTTTAACTTACTCTATATTTAATAAACTTTGCAACACTTATCATAACAGTAGTTAAGCAATAATTTTCGAGGAAAATAAACACATTTAGAGCAAAATGATTCGAAACAGTTTTTTGCTACCTTTTTCTCGGCGATAATTAATAAACAAATATGGTCTAAATGCGTGCAATTTTAGATTTTTCTACCGTAATAATAATTATAGATGTATTTCTAAATTTATATCAAAATTTATTCGACTCTAATCTAATTTTTTTATTCGTAATATAATATTTTGGCATTGTATTTTCTATGGATTTTTTTATTTTCAATAAGCCTAGAATTAGTTACTTTTTTCATCTTTTATTTATATATCTTTTATAATTTGAAGCCGTAGAACCTCTTTATGAATGCTGTTCATTTGTGAAAGCTTACCCGGATTGCTCTAAAGTTTTAAACCTTTGCGTTGATTTTTTGAATCTAACTGAAATAACCACTACCTAACCCGTGTACGCTTTCTTTTTCGCATTTAACCTGCACTTTGCCAAATGCATGAGATTTATTATGTTTTCTCTGATTTTGTATGAATTAAAAACTGTATTATACTTATCTTATCATTTATACACACATTGAATATACATTATGTACAGTGTATATGCACACAAAATTCTGCTTTTAGCTTTTGTGCGTATTCGAGTATTATATACTATTATTGAGTTTTGTCATGATATTTCTAATGTTGCACTTTATCTTAAATGCTGATATATTTACGATAAATAGCAGAATTGTGTTACATTCGCATTTATAACTTGCTGTAATTTAAAAATATAAAAAGGCGATGATTTATCGCATAGGAAATTGACCCTTGTTTTGAAATATATTAATAGTTGGCTATTTTTTGTAAATTAATTATTATTATGGCTACTGGATTTGAATAGATTGGCTTCTCAATATATTTATCTCATTTTTGTTGATTATGATTGATTATTAAACTATGCTTCTATAGGCGCGACTTTTCTTATCACGATTAAAGTGTTTTTATTTATTTTCTCGTTTTAATTTATATATTTTTTATACTTAATGATTCATAGGCCTACATTACTTTCATTGCATAATTTACATACATTTTACATTCACTAGTAATACATACAACTGATATATATTTATATATTTTCGTGTAATATTTTTATTGCATAATCTTTTGTTTTACTGTCTTTCAGTCTCGAAATACACAAAAGCCTGGCATTGACTTCGGCAATTGAAGGCACACCTACTTCTCTCTCTAACCAATCATATTCATCAGAGCCTCTGTCTTTAGTTTCTAGCTCAATGGCTATCATGCCCTTTTGCCCCTCCTCTTATAGCCCCTCAATCAGCCTCTCTGCCTCTGTACCCCACCCCTCCCTCGATTCCTTCAACTCCCTGGCCCCCCAAGGCGTCGCATCATTAGGCCCGCTTAACGGTTACACCCCCCATGCCCTAACCCTATCCCCCTACAATCAGGGATTAAACCTATCCCAAAGCCAACCACATAACCCGGATATTATCCCAACTCAAATCCAAGCAATACCCTATCAACCATCCTACACTTTCGCGCCAATTAATTCTAACCAAACGCTTCCCATTAATTCTACAGCGCTCTCCCAAATCGCGGCGTTTAATCCAATTCTAAATTCGGGAGGGGGTTATACCCTTCTCTCTGGGTTTTCAACGCCGGGGGGGTTCGCGGGGGTGCCAGCCCCCCACGCTTCAATTGCCATTCCATTCGCGCCGCCCATGTTAAAACAAGTTCCAGTTTTGGGTTTTGGAAATATGGCTTTTTTTGACCCCCATTCGTCGAAGGTCAAAAGTGGGGTAGCCTTAGCCTCGGCCGCTCGCTATTCGCCTTACTAGCCCGTCACGTGACAGGTTCAACGAATCAGCTTCAAGATTTATTATCACGTCATCAAGGTTAGCCAATTAGAGCGTGTTGTTTGAATGTTTAAATTTTTGTTTTGAATTTTATTAAAGAAATATTTGATTTTGGCCAATAAGGTTTGAAGTGTGACAGGTCATGTGATCGCGGTTCTAAAATCAGCTTCAATGTTTAGTTATGTGATACAAAACGGCCAATTAGCTTCAAGACTTATTGTAGTTTTAAAATAGATGGTATCTGGAATTTATAAATTATTATTCACTGTGCTTAGTCTGTTTTCAATTTGAATTTTTTACTGTCCTCTTTACACATTTTAATTTTGTATCTTTTTATTAGAAAATAGTGTATTAGTTAAATCCTAATAACATTTGAAATTAAATAAAATCTCCAGATTATTGAAATAAAATCAGTACACGAATAAAATCATTGAATTCTAAAAAAAAATTCTTCATGGTTTTTGTCTTTCAACAAAAAAATTGTGACTAAGTCAGAAAATATACATTACACTAATATTATATTATAATATGTAATTAGTAATATATATTAATAAATGTAAATCAAAGATGTATTTATCATTATTTGTTCAAATTATAAATTTGTATTATGCACTGTGTATAATTAGTATTATTAATGTATTATGGTTAATAATGTATTATAATTAATTAATTATTGGCCGCATGGGCAGCAGCAATGAGGTGGGGACAAATTATTGTAATATTTTTAGCCAGTTTTCGAGTGTAAAAGTATTAAAAATATTTTGAAAAAAAAATGAAATCTGAAAGAATCTAACATAGAAATTAAAATCACACTTTTAGACAATTGTATGCATTTTTGATACGATTTAGTCTACAATATACTGTATAGGGGGCCTAGCTACAATATATAATAAAATACATAATAGTTATAGTAAAATGAGTTGATTATTAAATTGATGTCAAAATTACCAGAATTTTTGGAGCAAAAGGGCTTATTTTAAAAATCTTTGGGGAAGGCTACAATTTAAAGCTATTATGTGATATATCTCGTAATCATAAATATTACAATCAAAAAATATATATATTATTAATTATTTTATATCAATATTATTTTCATATCAATATTGACCCAGTGATTTATTGAAGTTATTATTCGATGAATATAATCATTAATTATAAAGATAAATATGCTGTATGCGAATTACTCTTATATGTGTGATATTAGTAAGTTATTACTATTATATTTATCATAATTGTCTTTATCATTACTATCTGAATACCATATCATTACTATATTATTACTATTTATGTGTAGCCTCAGTAAGAGTTCGTGGGGGGTTTGCGCCCCCCCCCCCGCTTAGGGGGAGTATCGATTCTCCCCTAAAAACGCACAATTATAAAAAAATATATTATATTACATAAAATATATTATAGCCTTATTAGTAATTATTTCATTCAATTGTAATCTTTAAAAAAAATATTAGCCCTCCCTTGCAAACTCATGGCTTTTAGGGGGCCTCACATGTTTATTTGTATGCTGTGCCCCCATCTCGAAAATGTCCTGCAAGAACCCGTGTTTCTATTTACTCTACATTGATATTCTATTAATAACAACTGTAACAAAATTTGTTAACTCTATACAAGTCTTCTCTATCAGTTATGTTATTCTATTTAAGTTCAAATAAAAGTGGTTCGTATATTTAACTAAAATATACATTATCGAATATTATGTTATAACTTCTTGCGCCACATTCAGTCCTAAAATCAACGTTTTTTTATCATGATAATATATTATTTATAATTAAATTAGGCTAATAAATATTTAGATTTAGAAATAGTTAGATTTTGTGTAGTTGTTAATTTAGAAATAAAATAAAAAATTAACAATTTCTGTTCAACGAGAAATTTATTCGAATTTACGACTAGAAAGGAAATCTCTATTTATATTACAATAATTGATGTTAAATTTCTTCTATTAGTATTTTTCAATTTGAAGCAAAATACTAATGCAAGACTTCCATATCAATAATTGATATGCCTTCATATTAAATGTATTTATTTGATCTTATTACTGTAATGAATTAGTATTTTAATACAATAATATTCGTACTAAAGGCATATAAATGTCAAACTTGTAAAAGTCGGCATATGTATTACAGTAGTGGAATTAATTTAAAACTATCAAATCTATTCTATATTTAGTTGACTCATTTTTTCTATATATATAGCTGACTCAATTTTGAATAATATTTTCTTGAATGTTTCGCTGTTTAAATCTATTGTTTAACGTCACATCAGCGCGAAAGGGCTCGATTTATATATAACGGCGCGAATGTTTCGTAGATTTGTGTTTTAAAAGTCGCAATCATCCTTAAGCAATACAAACGTTTCACGTTGTCAATTTTGTGATTAATCTGATAAATGTTAATTTGTTTTGTGTCGTTATATTTTATCGTTATAACTTTGAACTGTTCCAAATAGGCCTATTAATATAATATTAATATTAATTAATATTAATATTAATTACTAATTATAGGCTTATAACAACACTTAATTTATTGCTGTTAGTACTTTATTTTTTAATCAGTCTCGTAAGTAGAGGGGGGGAGTGTAAGGTTATAATCCACCCCCCCCTCCCCCCCCCCCATTTTTAACGATTTACTGAAAAATGTATCTTTTAATAGGCTTTTATTATAATACTTTTAATAGATATGTATAGATCAAAAAGTGAGTTAAATGCGAAAAGGGTGATCACTCAAATATTTGGAGGAACCCCCGCTCCCCCACACACACACACTTTAGCCAATACTAGGCTGCGCCACTGATTATAATGATTCTTTAATTTGTGTATTTAAATATAATTAGTATCACTGAATGTGTTTTAACTAATGTTGAGAAGTGAAACTAAAATTATTTTTCGTAAACTTATCGGCTTACTATTTTGCAGTTTTATTTCTAAAAAATCTGTAATGCAAATAAATTCAAATATTTGCGGGGGTTTAGATATGCCCAAAACCTTTCTTTGGTATCCATTAGTTTACTGTGCTGTAGGATATATATTGTCTTAAATATATAGGCCTATTATAATCTAATATAATAATTGGCTAAGTTTGTCTGTGTGTGTAACTCGATATAATTAAGCTATTAAGATAAATCCAATGGTTCTCAATGGTACCATTGAATCAAGGCTACTACTCAAATTGGATGAAATATTAGTAATATAGTTGAAATATTGAAATATAGTTAGTTGATAGTTGATAATAAAATGATTTTTCAGATTTAAACATTTGTGTTTTTTTCTTTTTTGTGCCCGTCGTCTGACAGGCTTTGCTGCTAGTAGCTATAATGAGTTAATAAATTGTTATAATTTATTTATTGAGGTATAAACCTTTGATGTAATTTATCGTTTATCGGTTAATTTCGAGTTAAATTTAGAGCTCTTCTTCTATACGAAGTTTTGTTCATTTATCTAGTCATGATTGTTTAAAATGTAACCGTATTTAGTAAGGTACGGGTTCAAGTCCTGCCCAAGATATACATTGATGAAATTGTATAAATAAAATTGTTAATTCTGAATGAAATTATCGATACGCTAAATTGTTGAATTGATTCTATTATAAATGTTTAAATGTATGAATAATGTAGGGTTACGGTTGGGATTAGGAATAGGGTTTGGGTTAATCGTAACCCTAATCCTAACCTAATTATTTATTGCAAAAAGACTCAAAAAGTCAACATATAAAATCAGATTCTTAATAAACAAAAACAAAAGAAGTTATAGTTACATTAATGACTCTAATGAGATTTGATAAATTAAAATACTGACATCTGGTGAATTCACATTTGTAAACTGTTGTGAATATTATTAAATAAATAGCTCATCAAACAAAACAAAACTAGAACTTTAAATTCACTGAATATAAAAGCGAAAATAAATAAATTTCAGTAATAAATTGTGTAAATCTCAAATATATGACAAAAAACGAGATATTTGCACAATAAATTACAAGTTACACTATTTTATTGTTATTTAATACAAAAAGAAATAAAAATATAACGAAATAAGAAAATATTGTTATATTATACAAGTATATTTTCTTAATATTCTATATTAATAATAATTTATAATATAACAGAAATATTAATAATATATTATGAACGAGTTAATTATAGACATACTGTAGATCTTAACAAAAATAAAAATATTGGGGTCATATCAGCCCTTAAGACCCTTAAATAACCCACAAAATAATCATAAGAAAATCATTTCAAACTCAAACAATCGCATAAAGTTTGAATATTTGAGAATATATCAATATCAAGTGTCCGCAGTAAATAAAATATAAAAATACACCACAACGAAACAATAATATATCATATTTACGATACTAACTTAAAAAATCAAGTTTTGATATAAAATATAAAAGTTCATAAAACAAATGAATACAATTTTATCTGAGATTTATAAATAAGAAAATAGCGCAAAATAAAAGATATTATTAAATTAAATCGATCATTACCCTAAACTAATTAGTGCAATTTAAATTTTAAATTACATTTTATTATACTAAAGTTGAAAGTTCGTTAAAACTTCGCAGTTTTGTTTCATTCACCAGATGGCAGTCATTTACTTTTCGATTTTCTATTAGAGATGAGGCAGAATTTGCCGCGATTGGTTCGCTATCCTCAACAATAAGATGATTTTGCTGCCTCCACATATAGACGTTTTGCGTAATGACGAAAATGATGCCAAATATTCCCGTTGTGAGAATAATTATCGACACAATGGAAGAAATGAGAGAGAATTCAATGATGATGAAGAACACAAGAGCTAAAAGAAAGAGAATAATTTAAAATTTATTTATAGTCATTCAATTTATTTATAATAAAAGTTTCGTTTATAAAACTTATTTACAAAATGTTAAATTAAGTAAGTTTAACGTCATGGATGTTTCAAAAGTAGCTTTCCATTACTAAAGAGTGCAGCTTAATGTCCGGAATACAGTATTATACGAACGAGGTCTCAACCGTAGCTGTCAATATAAGTGCCTCACTAAAGGATGCAGATAGATAGAGAAATAGTGAGCTATTCGGGCTTTGAACCTAGACCTGTCGCGTACGAGTCCAGCGCTCTAACCACTTCTCCAATAAGCCTAGACTGTAGAGTATCTAGTAAATTCAAAAATTCAATTACTAAATTAGATTTATGAACAAATAATGTAGTAGATTTGAACAACTGATTTATAAATCTATTTAAATGTGCTTTAAATATATAACTTCTAATTAAATCCTAATCAATTATAATGAATTATACAGTTCAACAAAAAATCATTACAAAACATATAGCTTAGTATTTAAATGTAATCTACATAATTATACAATATAAAATTGATTAAACAAACTAATATATTTAAAATACAACTGAAATAAATTTGTCTCAATTCTAGAAATAGAATTTAAAACGAACCAATAAGAAGCAGAGGTATAGAAATAAAGTATCCGGCTACTGAAGTGACCCGACTGACCTTACATGACCTCATGAATGACCTGACCCTATTGCAGAAAAACATATTCACTAAATTAACATTATTTAGTATAGGAGGCGTTTATTTGAAACTATTTCTAAAGCGACTTGCTTACAATCAAACTAAAATTATCATCATCAAAACGCCACAAACCTTTATTTAAAATTACTACAGTAAATGCATACTTGCTATTAAAATGAAACTGTAGACATATTTTATAAAACAGCTGCAATTAAATGACATGAATTAATAGTCATTCATTTTGTGGATATGACTCGAACTCGTAACCTATGATCAACTCATGTAAGCATCATTTACTAACTGACACACTTCGTGTTCTTGGTTTTATTATCAGCGATCACTGTATGTTGATATTCACTTCCGCTCTGCATGCAGATTTGATTTATAAGTATAATACATCAGTATAATACATGTGGATTGTACAAGCATATAGCAGTATATAATATTCTCAGTTAAATGTGTGTATACATAGTATATATCGGTATAAACAACACATTATACCGCATACAAGAGTCGAATAACGTCGAATTAGACATAAAATTATTAGACGTCTAGTTAGACGTTAAATTGGACGTCGAATTATATAATTAGACGACTAATTAAATATTGAATTGGAAGTCAAATAAGACGTACAATTATTATTGATATAAATTACTATTATAAATAAGACGTAAATTATAATTAGACGTTGAATTAGACGTCGAATTAAGCATCACATTAGACGTTAAATTAGACTTCAAATTATATAATTAGACGTCGAATTAAACGTCAACGTCAAATTAGACGTTAAATTAAAAGTTAAATTCAATTATAATGGGAAAAAAACTTAAAATGCAGTTTAGAAATAAGCAGTTTCACAGCCAACTAGTCAGAGGTTAAGGGTTAAGATTGGGGTCAGATTATAATAAGGAAATGTAATACAAAGATGTCTATAATTGAAACCACACGTGTTGGCTTTCAGCTTAATAGTAAAACTTGTCGGTACGTTTAGAATAAGATCTACATAGCATTATAGAATATATACAGTGGATTCAAGAGACAGTTATAAAGCTTTGTCGCTGAAAATAGTTAACAATTATGATCGAAGGAAAAATTATTGATCAAAATCTCGAAAATGTTACATAAAACTAAATTTCGTGTACAGTACACATGAGGCCCCTAAATGAGGGGCCCTCATTTGGGGGGGGGGATAGAAACAGCGAGAACCCCCTGCAAGCTTCTACTTGAAACTTTGGGGGGGGAGATGCACAAGTACTTTAGAGCTTGGAGGGAGAAATAATATAATTTCTTCCAGGATCAAAAGGGGGGATGGGGGTCACTGCGCCACAGAAAATTTCACGTGCATAAAATTGCGGACATTTTAAAATTTTAAAGCGATAAAAACTTCACACATTTATTTTTTAAAGGAAATAAGAAATATAGGCCTACCATTATAATAGGACAATAATAACACACATTTTTCCAAACGACTGATGGATAGTGTTTAAATGTGAGAGACTGCAAAACTGTACAATGTGGAAATAAACTTTAAGCGTAGAAAGATCTTAATAAAGAAACTAGTCACTAGACTCAAACCTGCAGCAGTTTATCTCACAGTATCATAATATTGATCCCACACAAAATAATTAATTATAATATAAAACTCTGATAACCTGTTGAGTGTATGTTATATGCATTAACTTAAATTTCAATCATCAGCTCAGATAATATTATTATCATAAGCTGATATGATGAAAAACAACTTCCAAGACTTAATAAATCACATAATATCAGTATCAATATGCAAACCGTATCCTATATCAGACAGTAATATGAGATACCAAGCATTTAAAAAGTTGAATGATTCCCTGCTCCTACCCCTCCTCCCCTCCGTAACGTCCAGATTGAAATTATGCAAAGAGAATTTAAAAAAAACTAACTAAAAAAACAAACTAGAAAACAAATTAAAAGACAAATGGTAAAAATGAGGATATAAAAGTTCCAGTTTAATCGCCTTATTAAATTAAGCACAACTATTTGACTTAAAATAAAAATATAAATATAAAAAATCCAATAAAAATCCAATAAAATCAAATAAAAATATAAATAAATCCAATTGCTAAACAAGTTAATACATACCTTTCTTCACCCCCTCTCCCCCAACTTAGTTTAGCAGCCAGATAAACCTGCACCCCGCAAGTCACAAGACACCATAAATCAAGCACCACAACCAGCACCAACACCGCCACCGCAGCCTCCCTTAGCACCACCAACTCCCACCCCGACACCAACGAATCCCCCCCATCCCTAACTCCCCCTAATGGATTCCTTCTCAAACAAACAAGCAGAAAAATCCCAAGAAACGAAGTGAAAAGTGAAATAATTGCTATAAATGCCAAACTTTGGATAATTCCAAATCCTGATATTTTACCTCGATCTCGACATGCCTGAGGAGCAACTGAAGAAATATCCGGTTTTTTTATATCGTCATTTTTATCCTGTATTTTTTGGATCATAACAAAAGATCTACTTTGATCCTGTTTATTTTCTTGTGGATCTTCCATCAAGGTTGATTGTAATCTTAAATTTTCGTCTGGAATCTTTCCACTACTGACGCTATTATCTGGAAAATATCTACGAACAGTTTTTCTCTCTCTTTCGTGAACGGTTCCAACATGTTCCACCCTCGCTGTTCCTCCTCCAGACACTCGACTAGATCCAAGTCCTGCCTCTGTGAGAAAATCCCTTTCAGGACCCACAACAACGGGGTCTCGCTCGGGGGTACTCCTCCTTCTTTCCCAAAGTTGTCGATGACACGCGTCAGAACGTCGTAAATTATAAGACCCCGTGAAACTAGACGCACCCCTTGGTGTAACATCTCTATCAGATTGCAACTTAACGGGTGCCGCAACAGTACTTGATAAATCATGCGTCATTTTGGATGCATTCAGCGATTGTAAATCTGGCGTTAAACTAGTATTTCCACGAGATGGAATCTTTCCGTTTCGTACAACTGAATCTTGTAAACTTGCGTAAAGTTCCCCTGATCCAATAATCACTCTTTCGTGCGGCCTGGGATGTTCTTTTTCACTGGAACGAAATTTGTTAGGAAAGCTATTATTAGATTCGGGGAATTTCCGAATGGAAAAAGGAGATTCAAGCTGACGAGGTGGATATCTAGATTTCGGATAATTTGAACCTTTCAGAGTCGCTAGATATGGAAGGTTCTGATTGGTTGTGACGTCACGAATGATATTTGAAGTTAGAACATGGCCGTGGTTGATGCTTTTTCGTGTAATGACGTCATCGTTTTGATGTTGACCACTAAGAATGGGATTAATAGTCAAGTGGTAGGGGATTGGTTGATTGACTGATTGAGCAACCAATGGGGTTCTTTTAAAAGGCAGGATTTCGTCATCATTGGTCACGTGGTCAGTACAGGCGTGATTATGGTATTCAAACATGACGTCATTTCAGGTTGAGTTACCATGGCAAAAACATGACGTTATGCTGTTTATAATAGAATGACTCAATTTGATTGGTGTATAATTAGTGAAATTAAAAAACTTAGAAAGCGAATACAGGCAAGTGTTGCATAAATATATTGAAAAAGAATGAAACTATTAACTGATTGATAATGACTTTCCAAAATAAGTGTCGCAGCAGATAATAACTTTTATTTCTTACTAATCAAACTATAATCGATTAAATTTATTACATTGTGAAATATTTAAATACAATTAAGCTGATTGCGTTAAGAGTGAACTACATTTACATACAAATCGAAATATAGATAGATTTTGATAGATGCATATTCAAAATAATGTTATCTAAAAGTATGCAGCATTATTATAGGCCTACATACATTGTAATAAGCTCATAAAATTCAGAGATAATAAAAATAGTACTAGACCTAATATTTAATAAATAGCCCAACTTTCGTTGTGCTTTAAATCCACAAAAGGCTAAAAGATTTTAAATGCACTAAACTAAATTATTCGCATAAAACTAGGCCAGCTTTTCATCGCGCTTTAATCTACTAAAGTTGTTAGAATTAATCGAAGTAGCCTAGCTTATTCAGGCGCCATCTAGCACGCATTGTAAATCAGTAAATAGAGCAACTCCGCATAGATCTGGGCTTATTTGGCTAAGCTCAGATCTGTCTAATGTACTCGACACATTCCATAACGTCCATTGGTATTATCTACCACAGCTCAATGAGCTCAATCAGTGGCGAATGCAAGGGGAGATTGTGGGGGTAATACCCCCCCCCATTGGAGAACAATTTTGTTTGTAACGTTAAGGGTGTGAGTTTAGTGGTGAACCCCCCCCCGTGACAATTTTTTTGCACTAAAACATGTATTTAGAGAACAATTACATCAAATTTGAAGACCAAAAGTGAGTGATAACCTAAAATAAACGATCACTCCATTTTTTGGAATCACCCCCCTTAGGCAATTCGTGACTACGCTACTGAGCTCAATATTTACATTTCGAACTTTTTAAAATATATAATAGGTTCAAGCCTGGTGCTGCCTTCAGCGCTTTAAATTTTGTTATAAACTCGCTCATTATTACAAAAGTTGTTTTGTATCATTATTTTAAGAGCACACAAGGGTGCACATATATATTGTTCATAAGGGTATACGTAACCAACAATACGTTGAATAAAAAATGACTAATATGTAGTTTGAAGTTAAATAAAAAGGTGTCAAATTAGTCTTATCAATATTGATCATTTTTCGTCGCGAGATACCTTTTTATAGATTGCTTTAAAGATTTTTTTTGTATCACCCCCCTCCCCCCCCCCTTCTGAAATGTGTTTATGGACCACCTTCCAGATCCTATATTTTATTGAAAGATATTTTTGTGAAACTTTATTTATATCCTTGAAAACGCAAACACAACAAAGCTATTTGATAATTTTAATATACAATATAGCTGATTATACAATATAAAAAATGTAACAGTAAACCAGTGAAATGTGTCAAGATAATATTCAGAGATTTCAACTAAAAAGCAAAAAGTTCACAAATCTAATCAAATCAGTTTATTCATAATACTTTTTCCAGTTCTTCAGTATTAACTTTTTACAATTTTATTCTCGTTTAGTTTATAAATATAATCACTAATATTACATTTATTTCATATAATTCATTACTTGTTTTACTATATAATATACATATTTACTTTTTATATATATTTTTTATATATTTATGTTTCACTATATATTTTCACTTTATATAGTTGCATTAACAAAATAAAATTTCAAATAAAAAACTGTCGAAACTGGAAACACTACTCCTACTACAATCACAAATCTGATTGGTTATGAATTACTTGGGGGCGGAGCTCTGCTCGCCTGTTCCTCTAATCGCGCATCTTCTTCTCTTATACCGTCACTGTGATGCCCCTTGTCAATCATTTCTAGCAACGCTTTTGTGGCGGGATCTACGTCTAAAATACCTTTCTTTTTTGGTCCAGCCTCCTGTATAAGAAGAATAAAAATGTGATCTTTGTAATCATATAATCCTTGTAATCACATAATCTTTGCTTTAAATATTTGCTGAATATTATTATGTTCAGCCTGTATTCAAATATTTATTGAAAATCTTATTTGCTTTTTCAAACAACACGTTTATTGTCGAACAAAAACAAAGACACTATTTAAATTGTCAACTGCGTGTGTAGAAACTAAGCGATAAGTGATTCGTAAAACAAGGCAGACGTATTTTTTTTCTTTTGGAATGACTGAGCAAGAGCGTATAAACCTTTCAACTGAATTGTTTCACAAAGGAAAATTAAATCCACATTAAATATGTAAAAAATTACTGTTTAAAATAGTAAAATTAAATAGTAAAATGATTGTTTAAAGACTGATAAATTTTTTTTTATCAAAATAGATTTTCTCCAATTTACCCTACCTGCATGTCTTCTTCCAATTTTATCTTTTCAGGAGTCACCCCCCAGATTTCAATTAAGTCTATACAGAATTCAGCCTGGGTTGAAAGTTGGGGACTGGCGTAGGTTGTACTGGCTCTACTGTGACCAGTGCCGTAGTCCTGGTCAAGCCACAGGCCAAAGTAGCCAAACTGGCCGCCCATGCCCTGGAAAGAAGTAGCCAATCACAGAGTTGTTTAGTTTATAATAAGTAAAAAGCAGGAATGAATAAAGAAATAAAGAAGTTATAATGATTAGAACCACTTCATTTAATCTTCTCTTAGAAGATTAAATGAAGTGGTTCTATGACGATTCGTTAACTGACTGTTCGTTAAGAACTATTTTTATAATGGATGATTCTTATAACTCCTAACCCTAACCTTACCTCTAACCCTAACCTTAACCATAAATCTCACACTAAACCTAACCCTAACGAATATCTTTGACGAACAGTCCGCTGACGAATAGTCCTTTGACAAAATGTCCGCATACCAAATGAAGTAGCCAAATCATTTAAAAAGTAGGTACAATTATTATAATTAACAGACAACAGCCAAATATCAGCCAAAATAAAATAGCCAAAATTTATAAATTCTTAATGAGTCAAATTGGTCATTAATAAAACAGTCCATAGGATCGCTAAAAGGAATCAAAATAAAAGTTTAACCATAGTTAAATTAGTCACTTTTATCACAGAAAATTCAATACTTTCAATTCTATATAAATAAAAAATTGTCTAATTGCAAATAGCTGCTAAATTCTACGTACAAGTTTGCAATATAAGAATAAAATATTTATAAAGATTTCACATAAATCTTGTAGTAATATTAAAACAAAAAATTAGAATAAAATTTTTGCGGTATTTTAGAATAAAAGACACGTACCAGACCATTTGGTAAGGTCTGCTGGTTTTGGTTTAGATAAAGATAATTCTCATTGTACCCGCTCGGTAGATAGACGTCCATGACGGGGGAAAGAGAGAACAAGAAACAATGCGATGAACCTAAACAATCAAAAAATAACTCTAAAAATGTATCCTAGTCAGTAAATTTTTTACCTATAACGGAAAAAAACTTTGAAATGATTTTGAAAACGCAAAATGCCTACCGTAAAATTTCGGCTGAATGCTCCAGGACTCAGACGCAAACCCCCCGAACACTTGCCCACCCCCCTTGTCCCTAATCACAACCAAAGTTGCCCCCTTATTCATAGTACCGCGTAACATCGTGGAAAAACTTTCCCCCTGGACGGCGCTACTGAATAAAAGTTTCCACATTCCCCGACATTCGTGGGGAACTGATTGGGAAAGAAAGAGTAGGGAATATGAATCTAGGAGGGTGGGAGGGGAGGAGGGGGAGGAACGAGGGGGGAGGGTACAGTGGGGAAAGAGGGATAGAGAGGATATATCGTTGAAAATCTGAAAACAGAATCAAATTTCTATTGATATTATAAATATTAATGATATAATAATAAAATTTTATAACAGATTCCATCAATTAAAGACTGAACCGAAACAAATCAACTGCAAATACATAAACATGAAAATTTATCTAATAATCCTGACCAACCCTAAATTTAACCCTACCTCAGTCCCAACTTTTACCACAATCCTAGACACAAAATCAATATGTTAGGGTCATTTTGATACGATATACTAAAATCTAGTGAAAGCGTAGCCCCTATGTATGTACAACTTACAGGAGTATGTACAACTTACAGGAAATGATCGATGCAAAGATCTACGAATAAGATTGACAGAGAGAGGCGTTCTATTTAACCATCTTTCTAAATCTTCCACACCAATAACATCATCTAAAGAAAGAAAGCATTAAATTTAAAGAAAGTATTCAATTTAACATAAATTTTCATCAATCGCTTAAAGTCACATCAGCACAAAAAGACTTCCAATGGCATCAACAAAAACCAATTGATACATAGTAAAACTTACTCGTAACAGTGAAAACATTTCATTTGGGAATGACAAAGTAAGCGCGTATAAAGTTTAAATCAAATTTTATCAAAACTTTATCCCAAGAGGGAGGTTTTAAATTTATAGCGATTGTTCAAACTTGCTCTATACATTTTGAAAATTTATTGAACAAGTTTGAAACCTTTCTGACAGATATCTTTGATTAGATATTCGATGAAAGCTTTCTTGGTGTATTCTGCGGACAATTTCCACGAATGTAAAGCAACAGTGTCCGCAGAATTACTGTCTACATCCAGTGTTAATAAAGTAGCAAGCAGCTGAAGTAAATAAAACAAATCAGCATAAATACATAAAAATTAAACAATTATCATGCTTTCAAATATTTTTCATTAAATTAAATTTAAACAGCAAATATGTGTCAATTTATTAATCTATTAATACTACAAACAAACAAGGAATAGAATTTAAAATTAAAATTTAATATCAATGTTACCATTTTTATATCATTGCCATGCAGGGGATTATTCCCTGCCAAAGAAAATACCACCCGAGCTAACTGGTCCGTTGAACCTTTAAAAATATGCAACAAGCAGAGAGCAAAATCTTCCCTCATCACGTGACCTTTCTGAGATTTGCATAATGATTTCGTATACTGGTAGAGGCGAGATGAAATGTTTTCAGATAGGCTGCTAATCGTAGCATTCTGGTAACACACAGCACAATTTAAATTAGCAAGACATGTGATTTTTCACTTTGAATACATTATAAATAAAGAAACAACACGCATTGTAAAGTAAGATCTATCAATAAAATTATCAAATTGCAACTTTATAATTTTATCAAATTATCAAATTTATCAAAGAATAAAACTTAAAAAACAGAACCTAAATATTATAACGATTAATTTAATCATGTAAATCAATAAAAAAATATTATTAACCCTACTTTGAACTTGACTTCTGTAATAAAAGATTTTTCATCCACCAAAGTCCTTACTATCTCATCAAAGTTGACCCTCTCCGTCTCGCTGAACGCCCCCGTCAGCAGATCAGCCCCGTGTCCCCTTCTCCCCGACTCCCCTGCCCCCATATCTTTCCCCAAATCTTAAATTAATTAATAGTTAAATTAAACGCATGTTATATAACGGTTAACCTTTAACTTAACCCTTTAACTGATCCAGTTAACTGCATTTAACCAATGGATTAACTTAACCCAGACTTGCCTTGTAAGAAAATCTTTGCTTTAACTTTGACTGTTGATTGGGGTTAGAATTTGGGTCAAAAAGATGGCACTCAGCATGTCTTGTGCAGTTCGGTTAAAATTACTCATAAATTGTCAAAATACTGCGCGAGGGATTCGGCCGATTACATTGAAGGTAAGTAATTAGTAATTATTAATTACTGTAATAATCATTTTTATAATTAATAATTACTATATTATTGCTATTTGGATATTATGATATTATACAGGGTTCACTTCGGTTTCGCACCTCGTCGGGTTACAAAAAATTAAAAATGAATTAATTATACTTATTTACTGATATTTTGTTCATGATTTGCAAATAAAAGTGAAATTTTATAATTATTTTAACACTCTCTGTTTTTAATTCAACCTATTAAATTAGTTAGTTAGCTGTTACTATACTTTATGTACTAATTTTATAATGTTTTCTTTACCAAACAGAACTATGCCACATCAAGCAAGGGATCATCGCGATCAACCGAATTAGTCCCAAAAAATATTCCCCCGGGTCCTTCACTTGGCAATGCAGGCGCAGAAAAAGCGGAAAAAATCAGTAAAGCTATGAGAGCTTATCTTGAACGAGCAAATTCATATAGTACGAATAATTGAATAATTTTTTTGTAGTAATTTACTTTTTATAAATATTGATAGATTCAATATCTAAATTGAAATACTAGTGTTTTATTTGATCTAAAGAGTAAACTAGCGATATATTTAAAATATAACAGACTGAATATGTAAAAAAAGACAAGATTTTTAATTAATATTTTATTGATTTTATGTAAATAATTGTTAAATTATCACAATATTTGAACTAAAATGCGTTTTATAGATAAAAAAAAGAGCAAAATCTATCTATATTTTATATCAGATGCTTTCATGTCGAATGAAGTTGAAGAGTTTGAGATGGGCAAGCGCCACCTGGCCAACATCATGGGAGTTAATCCTGATGAATTCACTCAAGAAGACATAGATGTAAATATATTTTAATTTAAGTAAATTCATTTGAAAGCTAATCTTTGCAGCGGTGAAATGATTCGGAAGTTCTGGGAACTGTTGGAAAAGTTTCTCCAAGACGCTTTTTAATTTTTTAATGTTTTATATTTTAACACTTGGCATGCAAATTTTTATTTGTCATGCTTGTTCAAACTATTAACTTTCTGTATTTTATATAATCATTATTATTGTTATTGTATTATTGTCATTAACATTGTTATTGTTTTTATTATGTCTTTAAATGGTTAAATGTTTTGATATTATTTTTTGTGTTAAAAGTTTGACATCTTAAATTTTTCATTTTACGATTTTTAATAATTTTAATTTAATAGTTTTTTATTTTCTTTACACCAGGCTGCTATAGAATATCTTTTACCATCGGGGGTGTTTGACAAAAGGGCCAGACCTAAAATGAAGGTTTGTACGCGTAACATTAATTTAAGCTACGATTTTAAATGCACTTTTTTCTATATTTTTTTGCTTTTTATATTCTAAACTTGAATTTCTGTAATATACCGTATATGTTTATGTCCTTTATTTTTATTGATTTAATTGCAAGCAAACTTAAAGTTACGATTAAATTTGATAATATTAAATAGTTTTTAATCAGGTTTTTTTATTATGATTTTCCAGTATTGTTTATTGTAGCATCCTACAGAGGCTATACCAAAAAGAAAAGGTAGCATTTTTAACTTATCTTAGATTTCAAATATTTATTCTAGAATTTATTTTAAAATATAATATCAGCGTATTGATATAATATCTCTCATATCATATAGTTAGTTTATATTTAATTTATACTCGATTAACGTCACATCGGCACAACAAGTTAGTAATTTATTACTTGTATGGTTTGCAGATATTAAGTGATGAGTGATCTCTTGAACTCTTAATGCTGTTCAGTAATAATTTTTTTGCGATTTAAAACATTTTAATATAAAAATTAAATTGAATTTTCATCAAGTCAAAAATCTATACTTAAGAGTTATATTTTTACTACAAATGTAAATTCTTCTTATTGTATGACTTGTATCATTGTTTCTCTGTGTGTTTATATCTTTGGTTGTATTGCTGAATGTATGTTTGTCTGTATCTCTTCTTGATAGCTGCTCAGTTTGGTTTGGATGGTCGACCGTTTCATTGTTTTTTTTATACGGGAAAACCAAACTACGTACAAACTATGCACGTAAGTACTCTGTGTACTATGTACTAGTGTCTGGTTTTGTAAGTACTCTGTGTTCTATATACTAGTATCTGGTTGATAAGTACTCTGTGCACTATGTACTAGTGTCTATTTGATAAATACTCTGTGTACTATGTACTAGTATTTGGTTTACAAGTACATTGTGTACTTTGTAATGGTTTATAAGTACTCTGTGTATTATGTACTAGTATCTGGTTTATAAGTATATGCATTATGTACTTAACAGTTTTTTATATTTATAAGTGTCTTATATACATAACAGATTTATATATACTTTAAGTGCTTTTTAAAAATACTTTACATATTGATTAGTACAATATATCGCAACTTATTTGCAGTTTAATTTAATTTATAATGAGTAATTACTTACCTAGTTAAACAATTAATGAATTAGTTATAGTATTAATTAATTCATTATTTGTTAAAATAAAAAATAACGGACATTGTATTAATTAATCGTTGTATTAATTAATTCATTATTTTATATTACTCTCATTCAATTCTTTATAGTGTAAACTTAACTTTTTTTATATACCTTATATGTTTATGCGCTTAATTTTTTTATTTATAGGACCTCGCTTATAAACTGGAATCCCTTAAGGCCCCCACCACCCCCCCATCAAAGATCACCCTTCCAGACAAACCACCTGAAAAACTGTAAGTTTTACTGTATTTTACTGTATTTTATCAAATTGCGACAATTTTTAAAACTTTACTCACTTAGCGCCTCTATAGTAGTTGTTTTTATAGAGTATTATTTTGTAGAGTAAAAGGATTGGTTGAATATCCCGTATAATGTGTGTTTTTGTAGGATATTAACGGGAAGTGTTTGGTTGGATAAGAATTCATTAGAAAGAATGTTCCAGGAACCTTTATCCGATAATGAAGTAAGTTTTTCGATTAATTCGCTTTATTATTATTATTTCTCTTAATTTTCAAGTAATTTGTAAACTTTTTGATTGCTGTTCTCATTCGTGGTTTCTGATTCGCTAGCCGCGATCTAATGACCAATTTCATTGATCATTATATATAGATAATATATTTTAGTTGCGGATTAGATTTATGTCCGTGGCACAATGATATGTTGTATTTTAAATTTTTGTTTTTTGAATATATTTCTTTAAATGTTTCACAGTTTTTTCGCTATTTTCATTTATTTGCTGCACCCTTTAGCGATTTACTTATTTTGATGACTGTGCGTTTTGGTACAATGTCAATTAATTGATTGATTTTTCATTTAATTTATAAGTAATTTGGTTAATTTTATGAATGTATAGTTAACTTGTAAGTTATTTTGTTCATTTTATGTTTAATTTCTAAATAATTTGGTTAATTTTATGATTTTATATTTCAGTACGAAGGTCTGATAAATTTATTAGAATTTATTTCTAAACAATACCGGTCGATTGATGAGAAGGAAACTATTTTTAAATTTCGTAAAATGATTCAGCAACGAAGCGCGCAAAGGGATCTGCCTGAGGTCTCTCTTACCACTTTGTGCTTTTTTAAGTAGCAGTTATTTATCAGTGTTACCATTTTGTGCTTATTAAAGCACCGATTATTTATCAATGGTACCATTTTAGACTTTTTAAATCATCAGTTATTTTTCAGTGTTACTATTTTGCGCTTTTTAAATCACCGGTTATTTTTAAGTGGTACCACTTTATGCTTTTTAATTGCAGATTATTTATTGTATTACCACTCTATGTTTTTTTTATTATTGCTTTTTTATCTGTGTTGCCACTTGTGATTTTTAAATTGTCTAATTTATCAATGCTACCATATTGTACTTTTTAAATTGCCTTCATATTGTTTCTGTCGTCTTATCATATTGCCAATAATTTAAAAATGGCAGGCTAACTTTTACTCATATGTCATATTATTTAAAAGAATTATATTCAGATTTTTAGGCTTAGATTTTATTTAATATTATTTATTTAATTATTTATTTAAGATTTATTTGATTTTATTATTTATTTGATTTTTTATTTAAATTTAGGTAAAACAAGATGAGAGTGGAAGAAGCTATCAAGAAATGAAAGGTTTTTTTTTAAATATTTTCTTAAATTTATTACAAATCGTTTAACTTACGAATTGTAATAATTTTTAACTTGTGTCTATGTGCGTGTTACTAAATGATGCAGCAAGTACTGTCTTTTTTATTTTTAATCATTAATAAAATAGAATTATAAAACTTTAACTGTAGGACTTTAAGAATCTGATATAACTTTAATATATATGGGTAGCACAATTTTATGTATAATTATTTTAATAACTTAATTGCATAGTTTTATAACATAGTAGAGTTATGATAGATGCTTTATAAAGTCTAGAATAAATGGATAGAAGCATAAAGGGTTCAACAAGTGATGATATATTTGCACACAGGGACAAGAAGAGATGCAACAGCGACAGTTAGACTGTTTGACAAAGGTACAGGGAAGACGACAATCAATGAACAAGGACTTCTAGAGTACTTTCCTAGACTAGCTGATAGGTTGGTATGTCTACTTGTATGTCTACTGGTATGTCTACTTGTATGTCTACTTGTATGTCTACTTGTATGTCTACTAAATATGAATATAATTCTTTTAAATAATATGACATAGAGTAAAAGGTAGCCTGCCTTTTTTAAATTATTGGCAATATGATAAGACGACAGAAACAATATAAAGACAATTTAAAAAGTACAATGCGGTAGCATTGATAAATTAAACAACTTAAAAATCACAAGTGGCAACACAGATAAAAAAGTAATGATAAAAAAAACATAGAGTGGTAGTACAATATATAATCTGCAATTAAAAAGCATAAAGTGGTACCACTTAAAAATAACTTGTATGTCTGTTTATAAATCTACTTGTTTGTTTTCAGTATTTCAGTTTTATGTGAACAGATTATTGAAACAAAATCAATTTTTCAAGTAGAAACAATCTATGATAGTCATTGATTGTCTCTGTTTTTGAATTCATTTGCTTATTAAACAAAACAGGAAGCAGATAATGTTTCCTCTCCACCTAACTGATAAGTTAGGCCTCGTTGACTTTGATGCGAGAGTTGAGAGGGGCGGTCCTACAGGGCAGGCTGGGGCCATAAGATATGCCCTCTCGCTGGCCCTGCAGAGTTTTGTGGACCCTGCTACTGTAGAAAAAATGAGATTGGGTAATATTAGCTTTTTGAAATTTTTTTAATTAAAAACAAAAATGGGTTCAAATTTATATCACTGAGTTTTCTAAATTTGTTTTAATCGGTGAAATTAATTAGGAATTTAATTGTGAATTTTATTAAATCTTATTAAATTGTGAATTTAACTAATTTAAATAATTAGTTTTAATAATTTAATTAATTTAATTAACGTAATATAATTAATCTTATTGTAAATTTTATTAAATTATGAATTTAATTGTAAATTTTATTGCCATTTTAAGAATAAGATTGGATACATAACTTTTGTGAACTTTTTTTAGAACTTTTTAGAACTTTTTTTAGTTCAAATTTATATCTCACTGTTTCTGTTTCTTTTTTAATTAATTTTTTTTTGTTTCTTTAGCGGGGCTGCTAACTCGCGACCCTAGGAAATTGGAAAGACAGAAACCAGGCATGCAGGGGGCCAGGCGTAGATATACTTGGTACGCTTAAAAAAAAATTGACAAAATTTCAGCACTTTTTTCTGTATTTGTTCTCGTTTAATGTCACATCAGCACATCTAAAAGGGTATTTAGTGGCACGTTGTGTTTATATGATGTTCAGAAACTGAGTGATGAGTGAATGATCGAATCTTGGAAGCGATTTCTTATGCAGTACTAATAATTTTTCGTTTGTGAATGAGGGGGGGTGTGTAAAGCCGATTTTGTTCTCTGAAAAAGGTTACTTTTTATCAAATCCCTGAGCATTTCCAATTCGTTGTTACTTCTCATTGCTTAACCCTAATGCTAACCCTAATCCTAAATGTTGGTCATCATTTTAAGTGGCTAATTAATGTCTAGAAGTTAATCATAATTTTGATTAATGTAAGCTACTGGGCTATAGAGGCGGGGCATTCTAATAATGGGCTATAGGGGCTGTGCGTGCTAATAACCAAGGCCTAGCTGAAGACATTTTTTACAATAGACTCGCTTTTATTGCGAACGTTAAATTCTTAATTAGAACTTATTATTTCAACTATTTCTAATATTGCATTATGATATATTTTTATTTCTATTTTGCAGGAAAAAGAGATGATTATTTTGGCGAAGCTTCGTGATTGGTCTATTTTCTGGTTACTTGTGTTTTTTAAACGCGTTGTTAGAGACCGCAATATTGAGATTTTATTAAATATTAAAAGGAATATTAATGAAACTGTTTATAAGAAATTTAATTTAATATTAAACTGTATCATTTTTAATAGTTATTTCAATTATTTTCTATTACATTGAGCTACATATTCTAGACAAATGAACGTAGTATTAAAAGTTGACGAAATTTACATTGTTAAAAATATATAAAATATGCTTTTAATTTCATTGCAATTCTTAACGTCACATCAGCACAAATTCATCACTTGGAATAAGGTGTACCGAGTGATAAATGCATGCTTGACTTTAAGTTGTGCAGTAAATAATTCTTCTTTTGGAATAAAGCAGCTAGCTAACTACTTTATTGTTCATTAACAATATTAGTATAATAATATTAATTCTACTACGTATTGTCACAGTTTATAAATAAATGCTTCTTTACAAATAAAATTAATTATTTAATCAATTAATTAAAACAATTGACACGTATATATTTTTGTGTTTCTAAAACAGAAGTTTTTAAATAGTACAACTTTCAATAAATCCACAAATATACACAAAGAAACAGTCACAGTATTGTTTCATAATAATTCCGCTACATTTATGCCGGTAAGCAGCATCCAAAGATTTTTAATAATTTTTGCTAGCAAACATTTGTGAACCTATTTATAGAAATTTTGTCATTTTATAATAAAGTTAGTGGATCAATTTCTATAAATAGGGTCAGAATGTTTGCTAGCAAAAATAATTATAAATCTTTGGATGCTGCTTACCGGCATTAGTCTACAGTTATTTGATCTTCGCTAACTCTAACCCTAATTTCGCAGTAGACCAAATGTCCGTAGACCAAATATCTGCAGACGAATTGTCATATACCAATTATCGTGATACATTCTTAATTGAAACTTAAGTATCTTCATGTATTTCACATTATTTAATGTATTTTTCCGTAAAAGTATCTTCATTTATTTCATATAAATCCGCGTATCTTCATGTATTTCACACTATTTGATGTATTTTTCCATGAATTTCTTATGGAACTCTGAGCGTAGCGTATCGTTAATGAAGCGTCGTTCTTTCTTATCGCTCTCTCCTCTCGTGCAATTCTTAAAGACGACATCGTCATCCCATCTGTGTCATAAAATACGCGACATATTAAAGTTACGCAGAGTTCCGCAAAAAACTTGCATTAAATCTTGCATATAAAACATAGATGAATAAAACATGGAGCTAAAACCAGTTAGGCGATTATATTTAAT
Source organism: Oconnorella tubifera (assembly GCA_034700105.1). NCBI lineage: Eukaryota > Metazoa > Annelida > Clitellata > Enchytraeida > Enchytraeidae > Oconnorella > Oconnorella tubifera. The sequence continues at coordinate 35,976 of JAQIXG010000302.1, forward strand.
TTTGATATGCTTCTAAATTTTCAACCAAAGTTACATTATAATTAAATCTATAGCAAAAGGGTGCAGCAAGTAAATGCAGAAAAATATGCGCAAAAATACAGTAGCTAAGTGTTGGTTAATTATTAAAATTTTCATCATGCATTGATCTGACGCACTAGTCCTTTCGGCAAAAGTAATGTAGTGGACTCGACATACTTTCATCAATTCACTTTTATTGTCTACATTACCGTATTTATACGGGTCTAGGAAATTTCCCCCCCGGAAATTTCCCCCCCGAAATCTCCCCCCCGGAAATTTCCCCCCCAGAAATCTCCCCCCCAAATTTGATC